>NDXB01005920.1:0-37828 GCA_002631895.1 Agapornis roseicollis | reverse complement strand
AAAAAAAAAAAAAAAAAAAAAAAAAAAAAAAAAAAAAAAAAAAAAAAAAAAAAAAAAAAAAAAAAAATTAAAAAAAAAAAAAAAAAAAAAGAAAAGTGTTAAGTCACATTTAAATACTCAATAGTTTATACGTACATAGGATTAATTGCCATTACAGTCTGAAGCTGGTTTGCAGCACACAGCTACAGCACATAGTTCCTTGTTCCTGTAGATACAGCCAGGTAGATACAACACTAGCAGTCCCAGCAGTGACAAACCTGGTGTATCCCATCTGTTGGGAGTGCTAAATGAGAAAACACAGCAAGAACAACACAATGTAGGAGCACCAGACTCATGTATAAATCACCTTTATATTGCAATACAAATAACATTTTTATGTATTTTGAATATCTAGAAATTTGAACAGCTGTATATCCGTAAGTCTAGGGAGTCCTTCACCAAAATGTAAGATTACTTACTATGGAAATGGTTACTGGTTGCTGTCAGCCTTTGCTATTGCACACCTCCTCCAACTTCTGCCCTCATTGCACAACCTACCATGGGCACAGTCTCACTGAACCCCACAAAATCCCTTTTTGGTTCTGTATGGAGGTACAAGCAGCAGACTGCCTCGCAGTAGGTTCAGGCAGCAGTGCTGAGGATGTCAGGGGATAGGCATTTGCTGAGAACAAAGAACACAGTGTGCTTCTGTGGAATCATTGTTATACAAGGTAAACTACTCTTGCAATTTTTTAGAAGCTATACCTAAAAAACTACCCAGCAAACTCTGTATCTGGCCTCAGTATTTTAAAGGCTTTTTGTTTTAAAGGCTACATTTGACAGTGTGGCAAATATCTCTAATTAGGTGTCATGGTTTAAACCCAGCCACACAGCTCATTCAGTCACTCAACATCCCCGTCCCCCCCCCCCCTTTCTTGCCCTCCCCTGTTCCCAGAGGGATGGGGAGAAGAATCAAAAGAATGCAGCTCCCACAGGTTGAGATGAGAACAGTTTAGTAACTAAGGTATAACACAAATCACTGCTGCTACCACCAATAATAATAATGATAAAGGAAATAACAAGGGAAGAGAATACAGCACCTCACCAACCACCAACAGATAACTCACCCCACCCTGCCCAACTGAGCACCGACCGATACCTCCTCCAACCCCCTAGAGAACTCACCCTTCTGGTAACTCTCAGTTACATCCCGGGCATGACGTGCTATGGTATGGAATACATCTTTGGTCAGTTTGAGTCAGGTGTCCTGTCTCTGCTTCCTCCCAGCCTCCACTCTCCTCCCTGGCAGAGCATGAAACTCACAAAGCCCTTGCTTAGAGTAAACATCAGTATTATCAGCTCTGTTCTCAGTCTGAGTCAAAACACATCTGCACCAGCTACTAAGAAGGAAAAAAATTCACTGCTACTGCTAAACCGAGGACATTAGGGAATACAGGGAAAAAAAAATTGAAAAAAAAATTAAAAGAGATTTTGGGCTAATATTTTTTTCTCTTGTTGATGTTTGTACTCCAGCTAATCATTCCAGAGGTATAAGTAAAACAATAACATTTAACCTATCTGAAACTTATTCTTCACATGCAGAGAAAAAGGAGCATGACCAGCAGGTTGAAGGACGTAATCCTGCCCTTCTACCCTGCTCTCATGAGACCTCACCTGCAGTATTGTGTGGAGTTCTGGTGTCCTCAACATAAAAAGGACATGGAGCTGTTGGAACAAGTGCAGAGGAGGCCACGAGGATGATCAGGGGACGGGAGCATCTCCCATACAAAGACAGGCTGAGAAAGTTGGGACTGTTCAGCCTGGAGAAGAGAAGGCTGCATGGAGACCTCCTAGCAGCCTTCCAGTACCTGAAGGGGGCTTATATGGCCACTGTGGAGGGACTTTTCATTTGGGACTGTAGTGACAAGGGGTAACTGGTTCAAACTTAAACAGGAGAGGTTTAGATTGGATACAAGGAAGAAATTCTTTGCTGTGAGGGGTGGTGAGGCACTGGAATGGGTTGCCCCGGGAAGTTGTGAGTGCTCCATTCCTGGCAGTGTTCAAGGCCAGGTTGGACAGAGCCTTGGGTGGCATGGTCTAGTGTGAAGTGTCCCTGCTTATGGCAGGGGGGTTGGAACTAAATGATCTTAAGGTCCCTTCAAACCCTAACTCTTCTATGATTTCTATGATTTACAGCTTTTTTAAATGATATATAATAAAACAAGGTATATCTGGAAAAAAATGTAAATGATCTGACAAATATAATTCCTTACAGAGTAACATAAAGTATCTTTGAATCATTTTGAGTAATAGCAAGCACAAATTTATTCCTCATGACCTAGTACTTTTGTCCAGAAGCAGTAGTAATTAAAGCAGTGTTCACATCTTTTAAGGGATACAAGATCAATACAGATGAGGGATTTGGGACATAGAGGTGGGAATATGCTTCCAGGGAAATTTTTGTTAGAGGTGAAAGTTTTATTCATACAAACTGTATACTCATACAGAGACATTGCGTATTATCAGAGCCTTTGAGCCCAACCTTGTACATCCTGACACTACTGTTGACACTAATGGAGACAAGATGTGGCTCTGTATTTTTTAAAGCCTAAAGCAGACCTTCTGTTATGGTTGCTTTCCATGTACTATAACACATGATAATAAAAAAATTTGCCTACTTCATCTATGTTTGCATAGCAAGCTAGGCTTCACTGAGCATGTGTGATGCATTTGATGTTAGGGATGCTGGATGGATAAGAAACATCACTTCCAAGTCCTTAAAGAAGATTTGTCAGATTGTATTTTAAGCTTTAAACTCCCCTTATTCAGGAAAACAATTAATACAATTAATAAAAATCTTCATATTTAAGGCTACTAATGTTTTCCTAACAGCAAGTAGAAATAAGGAATGATATAAAACATATGTTCACAGAACAAGAACATTGGTTGCTAATTAACCTGACTGGACTGAATGCAATGAACTTGTGAGGATCAGGACAATTTTTACTAGTATTTTGAGAAGCATCCCAGATCTGGTTCAGTCATTGCAAACTCACTTATTCAGTCTAAAGACAGATACATTGTCCCTGAGTGGATAAAACTGGTATCATCTCATTTGCATGTGACACATAAATTCTTAATTCATGATCTTCATTTCACTTCTCTTTCTTTTCTTAGGAAAATGGAAAATGTTAGCATGAAGTTGAACTGAAAGACCTAATTGCAATGAATCAGGAATAAATGCACTTAAAGTGCATGTCTCATCACTGGCTTGACGTGCAGCATTTAAACAAGATGGCTATTCTACACTTCTTAGTAAAATGTTCTGCCATCGTACTTCTGCCATGCAGGACCTTCAGCACCTGCAGTGTGGCACACTACAGAGAAAGCAGGACAGCTGAAGCTACCTAGAAGAAAGGATTCAGCTGAAAAAGCTGAACTGACTTCTGCATCTTTCCTCAGAAAAATCACACTGTGAATAGGCATTAGGAAGGTGTAATATTCGTTAGCTTAGCTTTCGCTGTTTACAAAGTGTGCATGGAGCACCTAGGACTGCTTTTCACAGGCACAAGCCACAAAGTATCTTTTGCATTCGCCTTCCTGACAGTGTCTTGTATCTTTAAAGCTTGTCTGCTAAAAACGGGACAGCCATACTGCTAGAGCTGTGCAATCCCTCCTGTGCAGAGACAGTTTATACAAGAACACAAGTTCCTTAGCCAGTACTGTTCTTCAGCTGCATAGACAAAGCAACTGCTTACATGTTTAATGGAATCTGTTTGGGTTTTCTTTGGTTTGTTTCTTTGTTGTTTGGGAATGTTTGTTTCTTTTTTAAACATATTTATGTTGGTTAAAGCCAGATTTCTCTGCTCCTAAAATACTTATGCCTGCAGAGATTCAAAATGAAGGTCTGCCTTGGGTGTGTAATTCAATGGTTTAATTCAACAATAGCAAGAAAAGTTCACTGGGCCTTTTTCTTTTCCTTAATGCCTAACACTTTTTAATGAAAATACCATATCGTATTAACAAGGACTACCAGAAAAATTCCCAAATGAGTTATTCCTTGATTTTATATGGCCACACTTCTCTTTTCTTTTTTTCATGTTATTATTGACCAATGATGTAGGTTGCCAGAGGTATATGAAAGGCTTTCTTGGCCCTCAGGATTGAAATGGCTTCTTTTACCTATTCTAGATAGCATAATTATGTCAACTATATGCACTATTAGAAACCTTTTACCTGACCTTTGAAAAGTCAGATAAGTTCAAAGGATTGATTTCAGGGGAAGCTAGATGCAGAATTGCTTTCAAGGATAAGCCTCTGCTGTAGTTCCACAAACACCATAAAGCTCCTCTGATGCACCCTGCACTCCCCCAGCTCAGCCGTCTGCTCCTGCCCATAAGCCCTCTCTTTGCTTTTGGTTACTCTAGAGTTTCTGTAACTCTATAGTGAACTGGAGCAGGAAGGTCATCAGGGTAAAACTAACTTGTCAGGGAAGTAGTTAATTTTAGCCTAAATTAACTCCTTGACAGAGCTGACTGTGTGGCCACGCAGCACAAGTGTGGCTGTGACAGGCAGGGAATAAGGCCCTGGTGAGATGGCTTCTTCTGGCAGAGGTCCTCACTTGTGCTTGCCTGGTGGTTTGGGAGCTGCAATGTAGGCATGTGCATATGCCTCAGTTTCTCCTCCATAATATGGGGAAAATAGTTCTTTTTCACCTCTCACTGATGATATGAAGATAAACTTTTGCAGGCTTTGTGATCTTCATTTTTAACAGCTATCAAGGTATATGTGTTCCATAGGTAAATTAAAGTGGTAACTCCAAAAAGAAATCTTCAGAAATACAACAAAAATTTCTTTCATTCACTTTAAGGTTCAAGAGTCACTCTGCTACTCTGTGCCTGATCCTGAACATAAACATCTCAGGATCCTCACTGTGTGCAAAGCCCTGGGAACTAAATAGGAGAAGTCATGTTTTTATGAATTCATCAAATCAGTTTGTATAACTCCACTGCCAAAAAATGTTGATTGTGTCTGTTACCTCTCAGAATAACTCACAATTATGCTACAAACATCCTAATATTGATTTTATGAGAATAAAAACATGGCTTTTAGAACACTCTCTTTCCAGAGACACCTGAATGTAAAGGAGAATGAGAATGTAAAATGCCCTTTGGGCAATCAGGCAGTCACTGCTTATATATATCAATAAGTGGCTTCTGTAGCTGTGTCCTGTAAAGTAGGTCCTCTAAAACTGACATAGTAAAAAATGCTGCCATTTTAAAATTGTAATTGATTTTGGAATGGTTCTCAAGAGATACTGTAAATATGCCTTTCAGTTAAACATTGATCAGACCAATACTGAGTTGCTCATAACTTAAATGTGTGATTATCAGAGAATGTACCACTTTTATTAAGCACAGAGAGAGCACAGGCTTAAAACCAAAGGACTCAGTGGATCCTCTAAATTCTCTGGGGCTATCCCATCAGTAGTGAACATCAGATGTTCCACCCTGCTAGTCAAGATCCCAGAGGGTAGGGCATGGTCTGCTTCATGCATTAGGCATTTGAAGGAGCATTTAAGAGCAGTTGCCAAGCTGCTCAGGTTTACAGATAACAGAATTATTGTTAAAAACTGCTTCATGACAGTCTTTCACAACCAGTCAGTCAACAGGAAGTCAAACTTTCTCAAACACATGTACCCATAGAATGCAAATTTTAGTGACTTATTTTACCTGAAGATCAAGTATGTGAGATTGGCTTTGTTTTAAACAGCTGTGAAGGTTATTTGCAGTTTTAGAGAAGCAATAGTCATTATATCAGTTCTGATGGTAAAATTATAAAGAACTTGAAATATTTCAGTACTTGCTGCAAACTTTAAGTTCAGCACTGCTTCATAATTGTGCCTCCCTTCTTTGGGAAAAAAGAATGGCCTGTTTTTAGCAACCATATATCATATTTTCAGTGGATGACTAGATAGACAGGGGAAAGTCTATGTTTCTCAGTACTAAGAAAAGGACTGAAAAGTTTTATTAAGGGAAGGAATTCAGGACTACTTTTTATGTAGGTCTAAATTCCTCGTCTATAATGATGTCTTTTCCTCCTCGATTTCAGCCTGTGGTGATGGGTCAGATTCCTAGAGGTATCAAGCCCTCATTTTTGTAAAATCAAGCCAGCTGAAGCCATATCAATAGGAATTATCGGAAAAAAGTCTCAGTTTTAAAATACTGTCAGACATCTGTACACCGATGAGTTAATTGGATTATAAAGCAGACTCCATATTTTATGGTTAATCTCAGAATTGACTAAAGCACTGGCATAACAGAAAGAATGCTCACAGATGCCCTTTTATTCTCTTTCTTTATTAAAATAATGAAGAAATGCAGGTGTGAGTACATAGAATCACAGAATATTTAGGGTTGGAAAGGACCTTAACATCATCCAGTTCCAACCCCCCTGCCATGGGACACACCTTCCACTAAACCTTGTTGCTCAAGGCTTCATCCAACCTTGAACACTGCCAGGGAAGGAGCACATACAACTTCCTTGGGCAACCCATCCCAGTATCTCACCACCCTCACAGCAAAGAATTTCTTCCTTATAACCAATATAAAGTCCCCCTGTTTAAGTTTTAACCCATTACCCCTTGTCCTATCACTACAGTCCTTAATGAAGAGTCCCTCCCCAGCATCCCTGTAGGCCCCCTTCAGATACTGGAAGGCTGCTAGGAGGTCTCCATGCAGCCTTCTCTTCCCCAGGCTCAACAGTCCCAACTTTCCCAGCCTGTCTTCGAATGGGAGGTGCTCCAGTCCCCTGATCATCTTCATGGCCCTCCTCTGCACTTGTTCCAACAGCTCCATGTCATTTTTATGTTGAGGACACCAGAACTGCACACAATACTCCAGGTGAGGTCTCACGAGAGCAGAGGATCACCTCCTTCGACCTGTGGTCAAACTCCTTTTGATGCAGCCCAGGATACATCTGAGCAAACTTCTTTTTTATGTTGTTAGTAAGGGTTGATTACATGCCAGCTGAAATCATTGGAAAGACTAACATTTACTGGAAAACCCTTTGGATAAGCCATCTGTGTTACAGAATTCCCCTGCAATAGGGAATGGATTTATCATCTTGCGCCAGAGGCGGTTGAACTAAACCAGGTAACAGTTTTGCTTTCTGCAGGAAGCATAGCCATTTGCGTAAGGTTAGGTGGTGAAGAACTATCTAATCAGTATGAATTTTGTGTTCTTGAAGGAACATCTAACAAAAGGTGTTTGGCTGATGATTTAGTGATGCAGTAATATAAAACACATAGATCATTATGCACCTGCTCATGGGCTTCCTGTCAGATATTCCCTTTTAGATTGCTTCTACTCTTTTTGTTACACCACCTGCCAAGCTGTCATAAGGAAGACCGTCCTTTGAAGGAGCCAGAATGGGCTAATCCAGAAATCTCTAATGGTTATGGTGACAGTTTTGAATTACTATATTCTTGATGCATTTGTTTGTACATGTGCAGACTGATTTTCACGTGTTTGTTAGTAGTTTTTAGAGGCGAAAACATAATATCTAAGTTAGTGATTATTGCTTGATGAATTAACTGTACAAATATGGGATGCATTTTCGCATGTTGCTTCTTTTGAAATATATTATAAAAATTTGATTTTGCAATGTTATTTAATAATTGGAGAAGGAATAGATTCTATTTCCATACTACTTTCATTACTAGTCCCATTGAAATTAAGAGTATGGATATTGTAAGCCTGGAAATCAGAATCTAATCCTATAGTCTTATGTTACTGTTATATGATGCTTAACTCAGAAATTAAAATGATAGTTTCTTTTTTTGGTTGCTTTTTTTTTTCCCCCTCAAATTGCATTTTCACTATTTGTGTAACATGTATAATACAATTGCAAAACTCAGGGGAAAGAAAAATTTAAGCTTCCTAAAAAAGTCAAGACTTTTAGTTTTCTGCTTCATGACACCTAATGTGTTTTTAATTTATCACCCAAAATTCATTTTGGAATTCCAACCCAACACTGAAATCACCAGCTGGTATATTAAGCATATCATGTCATGTCGTATCAGTCCCTAGCTTTGTCCTGCTAAAACTCAGTATTAAATATTTTTGAAGATCTTTGATACACATACATTACCAAGCTTTGTTTTCAATACTGAAATGGATTCTAGAGTGTTAAATGATGATTCATATTGTATGATACATATTACAGCTCATCTTCCCAGAGACCAGCATCTGGTTATTTGTTTGCATCTTTATATTTGCTATCATTTTAATAAATATTAACTTTAATAAATGCTGCATTTAAATGATTTTTAACTGAATTGTCTTTTTAAATAGCTTATACATCCTGACATGCAACCTGAATTTGACTCGTCTATTTCATTCCAACTGATAGAGTAAAATGTCATTAGGATGTCTATGAGAAATTGACGTGACTCCTAAAAGCTAAAAATCCTGACTCCTGATTGATTAGAAAACACTAATGCATTCTCTCCTTCACCAAAACACGTATTTGTTCATAATAAACAATGAAGCTAATTATACAGTATCTCCTTGCATGCTGACCGAAGCCGGTTTGCATGTTAATGTGGAGAAGAAACAGCATTAAGACTGTCAGTGCTGGACATGCTTCAATGTTGCCTTTTAATTAGAAGTTCAAATTTCTGAAAGAATAGCTGGAAAAGAATGTACCGGAATCTTACACAAGAGCTCGACTTACAAAACACGGCAGTCACATGGGTTTGTTTCCTGTCACACACTGTTAGCATCAATGACATTGCTGCTGCCAAGTTCACTTGATCTATGCATAAAAGAGATGCTTACTTTTCAAGAGTTATTTGCCCAGCAATAATGAAAACATCCCAAATTCCTTCATAGTAAACATGCCCCACCCCCAGCCAGTATTAATATGTGGCCATACAGTTCAAGGAAAACAAAGTGTTGAGTTGCTGACCTCACAACTTTTCCTGTGGGGTGGGGGTTGCTTTGATTTAGGATGTTTTACTATTTCTCATGAGAAGTGGAGTTTCTTTTTATGGGTGTTGCATGAATGCACATTTTCTGTACTTACTGGCTTATCTGCAGCACTTTGCATGGATTTCTAGATTAAAGTTCCTCTCAATTAATGGAAATTGAGATAGTTGGCAGTTCTTTCAAAGTCGGATTTATGTCCTGAAAGTGCAACAGCCCAAGGAAACTAATGCCCTGAGATTGTGATTTAAATCATTAGTTCCTAGCAGTGAGTGAATATCAACTTTTCAAAGATAACATGTCAAAGTTTCCCAGAGTTATTCATTACAGTGGGTCACATCTGATTATCTGTTGCACTGGGGTAAATATGAAGGTGTTTTCCTTGCACAAGTAAGTCTGCTCTGTCATCACATAGCTATAAATTGAAGCACAATTCACCCACACTTTTTTCATCTTTGGAGCATAATGGCCCGGCTCAGAACAGCAATAGAATAATGTTTGCATATTTGGTCCATTTTAGAATCAAATACCATTATTTAAATTATAATTGGAATCCTTTCTTTAGAAAAAGTAGCATAAACAATGCAGATACGAATTAATCATTTTCCTTTATGAACTTTACAGTTCAATGGAGAAGATCATTTAGCCAATGCAGAACAGCTACATTAATCAGCATAATACATCTAAAGTTGCATTAAACAAATGAAAAAGTGCCTTTTAGCAAGAAGTGTTTGGCCTTGGCGCAATCTTTCAATAATTTTTTCAACTTAAACTCTGCCAGATTGATCTTAAAGTAATTTTTTAAAGAAGAAAACATCAGGTCACATAAAAAGGCAGTCTAACACAATGTCCTGCCAATGACCGTGGTTGAAAGAGGATGCCTACAGCAAAAAGAGAGGGTACACATGTATAATGTTCATTCACCTTATTCCGAGTTGTTGCACTTGTGATCTGTGATTTGGCTTTTCCAGTAGATATTAAAGGCACATGCTTCTGTTAGACATTCAAAAATTTACTCCTTCTTACATTTCTTACTTTGATCATGGATCTGTCAGCTTCTCCTTTTTTCCTTTTTCCCAAAAATGTCAATATTTTACCTTTTCCCTCTTTCTGAACTTCAGAACTAGCGTACACAGTTTTGTTGTATAGTGAATGTGTGACAGTATCAGCTAATCACATGAAAAAGAAGCATAAGCCAAAGTCACCTTTGGCCTGGTGACCTTTCTAAGATATTTTGCATCTGAATTCCTCTCCAAGAACATTTCTTCTGGAGTATCTGAACAGCCCATAAGCCAGCTCCTCCTTATAAGAGAGTCTCCAAATGTTAACATTTTATGTAGTTTCATTCTTGCTAGGTATCAAAAAAAATGCACTAGTTAACTAACAAACAAAGCAGAAGAAAATTAAGTCTTTACAGCTGTACAGGCTTTGCTTTAAAGCCACTACACTGCACTTTATGCATCTGTCTGAACCACCTCAAGGCCTAATTGCCCTAGGCTTTCAATATGTTCAGTTCATGGGGAGAGGCCACCCATGAGTGCAGCTCAGACATTAAAAGGTCCAAGGAGCAAAGCTGTCTGTATCAACTGCTCAGATCAGCTGTTCCAATTGTGGACATATCTTGTTCAAGTGTCTAAAGTTGGATGTTATAAATCCAGGCTGTACAGCGGAAAGACAAGTAACATTAAACATTTTAACAAATATTTGATCATGAATATTATCAAGCTTTTTTGATGGGTGATATTTACTTTTTTCAAATTCATTTCCTACAGAAGTTTCAATAGACTTTAGTTGTTGAAATGTGTGTTTATGAAAAGCAAATTCCAAAACTTCATGCCCACAGATCACTGGAACATATTTCACATATGCACGTGGAAGAGTCCTTGCCAGACACGTTCACATGCCCAGCCAAACACCAGACAGAAATGATCCCACTTGAGTGATCTGAGTAACCATAACTACAGAACATAGCTTGATTTTCAAGTGTCCATGAATGATTATGGAGTTAAATGACTCAAAAAAACAATTACTGAAAAAAGCTGGATGACTGATTTTTTTTTAATGGATTATCTAAATAGCCATTCTGCAAACAATAAAGATGCTAAATTTCTCAAATAAATCTTCTGTTGTGAGTTAGTCAGTCCATGACAGGTACAAGCACCAAAAGAAATAAACACACATCAAGAATTGCTTTGTGGAATTTGTCACAATTGACAGCCTTCTGTTAAGGTCTCTGACAGAATGGAAATGGGGTCTGTATTATTTGAATAATGTAAGAAAGAGGAATATGTCAAGTCTGTTGAATTTATTCAGACTTCATCACTCCAGGGCCTTCAGTTATACTAAACCACCCAAATGCTTCCTACAAACATTTTGCCAGGGACAGTATTTTACTACTAGATATAAAAAAACAGTTAAAAAAATCTTTAAAAATCTTTAAGATAATTTTAACTTTCTCCCATTCTGTTTGTTTTTAAACCACCAAAATAAAGATTAAAAGGTACACTTGAACTGTATTCGGAACATAGCAAAGGGAAATAAGCCAAAAAAATCTTCTTTACCCAGCAATAGAAAAATATTTGGCTTTATTTATTTATTTATCTATTTATTCATGTTCTCACGTGTAAAGCGTGCCAGAGTATTATTAATATATTTTGCAAATAAGTTACGATCTAAGACATCAGTCAGGGAAAGCACATATGCATGTGCCTGATCAGGAAAGTGCTTAACCATATGCCTAGTTTCAGTAGAACTTAAGCATATTGAATGGGATCCTTTCCAAAATCCGGGCCTCAGGAGAGTGGGAGAGCTAGCTCAGGTACTGAAGAATATTAGCACAAGTCATTTGAATTACCTTACCCTGCAGAGTCAAGCTGACCCATAGTATTTTTAAAGGGAACATTTCAATGATCTTATTTACAGCACAGGCCCCAAGGAACTGTGATGGCATGACTGAGCTGGTGGTATGCTATGAGAAAAGGGTGAGTGGTGAGGGAAGACTGGGAGCTCAGGGCTGGGGTTGAGGGATGAACCACTATCATCGCCTCTTCCACCACTTGGTTGGAGTCTTACACAATGCCTCCAGGATGTGAATGTAGTGGGCTGCTCCCCAGAAGCTCCAGGTTGAGGCATTGTTAGCCTTGATTTGTTGGATAGCATTTCCATTATCATTCTTCAGTTTGCAGGGGAGTAGTTTTGGGTTGTTAGTTGTGACTCTCAATCCCACACTTACAATCTTAATTTTTTTTGGTTTAAGGAATTTTACATACTCATGGTACTTTTACATATAGATGCCACTATCACATATAGGAGCACCAGACTTTCTCTTTATTAGACAAATGTTTGATTCTTCTAAACTAAACTTTTGGCTGATCAGTAATAGAACAGTTTGGTTGAAATTAACTCCTCTCTTTAATGCAATAACATTTATGCATATTCACCTTTCCTCCCCCTTTTCCTTGTCATGAAGGACTTTTCTGTGAGAGCTGCTTGTTAACAATGGTTGACTCTGAAGCCCATTTTTGCAGCAACTAAGCAAATTGGCTCTGTCACTGATTTGTATTGAAAACAAGCCCGGAAAGCAATAAGATCAGCTGTAGAAAGAAAATTGCAAGATGTTTGAAACCTAAGGGCAAACTCAGCATCACCCTTACAGCAGAATGTGTTTCATGGGGAAATAGTGCTTGGGATTCTTGGCTCTTTCCTTCTTCACTTGACATATGCTGAAAACTAGAGAAGCATGTTAACAGCCAGGCACTCACTATACTCAGGGGTCCTGTTCCTCAGGAATACTTAGTACACTAAGGCACCAAATGGAGAATTCTTTTGGTGCTCAAAGAAAAATTCAGTAATTTAGGCATTCGAGAATGTGATGCTGACAATTTTGAAAGTAAAACAGGGAACCTGAAGATACAAAATCCTTGATTCTCTTTGAAATCTATCTGCAAATTCTTGTGAACGTTACAAACCTTCTGACTTCTTTAAGTTCCCTAATATTTTTCTACAGTGTGAGATGTTCCTTTGTGAAATTATAAAATAAAAAGCTACTAAGTCTGTCTTTTGAGCCATATTTATTTCAGCTGTAATAGAGCACAAGCACCCCCTACTACTTCATACGCCTGGTTACTCATTCCCACTCTTCCACCATTCCCTCATTTTGTCAGTACAACCATTTGCAGGGCTTTGCAGAGAACTTGATTAGATAAGTGACCTGGGTTAAACATAAATGTTTCTTATTTATTCATTTACAGAGTTAGTTTTTAACCAGATCAACTCCTGATCCAGATGACCACACGAGTCCTTGTCTGATGTGGATAGGAGGTGGCAGGAGAAAAGCTTCAGGTGTCTGTCAGGGTAATTGGCACTGTGACTGGTTTAAACAAAATGTGAAATTGCACCAACTTATCTGCTTTCCTTCCCTGTGGTTGTCAAACATGGACCATTTCCTTTACACCCTCCACAGGAACTATTTCTCTAATTTGGTCAATTCTTCAGTCTGCTTCATGATGTTACAACTGGAGAGGCTGAGATGGGACAGTATATGGGCCTCTGTTTGGGGGTAAGTGGCCAGGTACTACTACATATGATGAGGCCCATTTCATGCGCAGGGTGAGGAAACACCTGGGCAAGCAGTACTGTATGAGAAATGAGCAGCACTGCTATAGGTGAAGAAACACATAGAGATCTTCCACCTCTCAGATACCGTGGGGACTAACAGTGAGTGTGGAAAGGAGAAGTGATGGGAGGGGATAGCACAGCCTGGCACAGCTGGCAAAGAAATACACATCAACCCATTCTCTCTAACCCATCTCAATTTTTGAGCTGACGGATCTTTATATAAATGTCTGAAATCAGATTAAGGCACACAGTTTTGGGTTGCATGTTCGCACTGCAGTTTGCTGCTTGCTGCAGTTTAGCTCTCCGAATCAATTTAATGGATTTTAGTTAGCTTAGACTAGTTTTCATGAGAGAGACCATTAAAAAAAACCCTAGGGGAAGATGCGTGCTTGAGCCTTGCACACCTTGTGTGACTTCAATACCAGGCTTGTGCTGTCAGGCTTAACTTACACCTTGCTGTACTCTGCTTTGCCAGGCCACAGGCAGCACTGCTCTGTCATCTGTGAACTGGATGCCACGCAAATGGGTTGAGGAGCACCTCAAGCAGCCCTGGTCTGTGTGCTGCTGGGGAGGTTATCTAGAGCAGAGCCACGAGGAGGCATGATGACCAGCTGCAGCTCTAAGGCATGGAGGTGACAGCCTGTTCTCCAGGGTTCAACCAAGGTACTTTCAGCATGAGATGCATCACTCAAGCATACTCCTCTCTGACCCTCCATCTCAGGTTTCACAGTGGAGGGTGAGAACACTGTAGTGTTGTGGGAAGTGCTCGTGGGTGAAGGAATCCAAACAACAGTTACCCAGAAAAATATGTTGCTCATATTCAAAGAGGATTGAACTATGAGGTCTAGAATTTCTATTGGAAATTCTCATTAGATATGACACCCATTGTTTGAATTTACACTATTTTCATACAGGATTTTCACTCATTATCCCCTGACTTTTTTTTCTCCCAGGACAGCATTTAGCAGCTAAGATTTCTTGGGCTTTCTTCACATTTTAAGAATTATTTTCACTATTTTCAGTTTAATTCAATTAAGATTAATTTAATTCAGTGAAATAATAATTCAATTCAGGCTCAAGAGTTTTGAGTAGTTTTTAAATAATCAGTCCATGAATTTGCTTACTATATGGGAGTTTTAGAACTCTTAGGGGTCTAATTAAATCACACAGTCTGTTTGGACATGGTCATCATCAGTGTTAAATTAACTTCCTGAGAGCCATTAACTAGACCTGATAATGTCAGGGCTTTTTTCTTGTTTTAAGTGACAGTAGAAATTCAGCTGCTCTGTGCTTGAGCTTAAAAAAAACATTAAACTGAAATAAATTGCTGCTAAGGGTTCTTTTCTTTAACCTTTTGTTCGATAAAAACTCAGAACTGGTTAACTCAGCAGCTGAGAACACATTTAATCTTGATTGCTTCATTCTAGCATTACTTAATTTAATTTCTTTTATCTTTATCCCTAGCTTTGAAATCTTACTAGCTCTTTCCAAGCCACTGTGATTGATAGTCATATTACTCTCATGTGAATTTGTAGCGAAGGTGATGTTTCTCTGCTTTGAAAGCAATGCCACAAGTGAAATTGAAAACTATACTTCTAAAAGGAGAAAGAGTATTTGTGATTTGGATAAAAATATCAACCTTGGCACCAATACAAAAATTGAATTGCAAGAGTAGCCTCATTTACTCATATCCTACATATCATTTACATTTTACATCAACCCTTAAGTGCTAATTTTAATGCTAAATGAGCTGTTACTTTGGAAATATATTACCTGGTTTGATGGAGTGGCAGAAGTTTTGACATCCAGCTCAGCACAAGGGTAGTTGAAGCAAGCTATCTTAAATGTTACAATTTTCAAGGACAATGGGAATGTATAGCTCTACTCAGAAAACTCTGCATGCTAGACACATGCTGCTTATGGCTTATACGGTCCAAGAAGTGGTAAAGCACTCTACAAGAATTTATCTGATGTCTCCATTGCTTAAACACCCCTGAGAGCTGCCTGGGTTGCTTCTCCAGAAGCACCTGAAATCAAAACACAGAGGAGCTCCAAATTCTTCCTCTGCCTGCCCAGATGTATCCCAGTTTGTATATCTGGGCAACTACCTTCTGGCTAAACAGTTTAGAGCTGGCTAGGGAAATACCTAGGTGTCTCCTGACTTCTCTAGGTGATCCATCAAAGCGTGGCTGACACACTGGACTAGCAAAACCTAAAGGTTATTATTTTCATTGAAGAACAACAATTCACCATCCTTTTAGGCCAATCAGTTGATCACCTCCTAGTAAGCCTATAGCTCTTACTGCCAAAGAAACTGGTATAATTACTGCAATGGACACCAGCCGTGGAGCTGCATTCCTCAGTGTCTAGGCTACTTCGCAGAGAAGAGTGAAGAATTTGTATTGCCACAGCGAAAACAAATGAGAAAGATGCATGTGTGTCTGCTAGCAAAAGGGAAGGAAAGATTCTGTTTTGCTTCCACAGTTGCTTGTAGGCTTATACAGAGATTAACTTTTTGATGCAGCATTCCCAGATTAAGGGTTGCAAAGAAAATTAAACATATTTGCATAATCTTTATTACATTAACATCTACCTTGTCCCTGACAAGATTGATCTCTAGCATTCTAGTCAGGACATTCATCTTTTGAGTCACAGGCCCTAACAGTTTACAATCTAACAAAGAAAATGCAGCAGAGTCAGGAAAGGACTGGAGGTTTATGATTTATATGAGTTTAGACCATTATGGGTCTTTTTCCCCTTGTGTGAACTTTACTTAAATTTCAGTGGTTTCATCTCTGCCATTTTTATGGTGAACTGAAGTACTCTGTACACACTGAAGCTTCAAAATATTTCTATTATCTGCCATCATGCAGATATTACTTCTGGAAAGCATTAGAATGACTTTTGACATAATGAAACTGCTCTTTATATCAATAAAAACAGACTCAGAATGAGCTGCATAAACCACACCATGTTACATTTTTCGTTTGAAAGATTTACAGGTTTCTAAGCACCCAAACTATCTTAAATCTGCAAAGAGCAGTAAAATATCTGCCTCCAAACTGAAAGCATTAATACTTGTGGGACCTTAATTCTGATTAATAATATTAGTCACTGTAGACATTTGATACTCAGATTTTGACCTTAAACAAAGCAAGAGCCACTGAAGAGCTAGCAATCATCAGTTGTAATTTACAGCTGTGTCTTTTTCTGCTCTGCCTTTTTAATAGTCCTCTGAGGTTTGTCAGGATTAGGCCCCATCACTTTTTTGTATGAGCCTTTGTAAGAAGAAGAGTTATTTTGATAATTTGTCAAAATGAAATCAGTGCTGAAGCAATGATTTGTGGGCCTTGGAAGTGGTGGTCACAGCAGGAAAGATGTGAACTGTTCTGCAACTAAAAGCATGGGGACATGTTTTCACATGAGTAGACATGCTAGCTAGGCCATTCAATCTATGCTAGTTTGAATTCACTCAAACTACATGAACTCAAATTAGTGTGCTGCCTTCACTGCCCTTGAGATTCATTAGGAATAAAATATTATGTATCAACCTATGCACCAGCGCTCTTTCTCATTCCTTCATTCTTTGTGCATACAAGAAGCTGAGTAATAAGAGAAATCTTATCACAAGTAGGCAATCTGTTGCTCTGGTTGTCCCTCTCTGAACTAATTTCCAAGTATCAGTAAAACCAGGTCAAATTTGCTATCAGTGATGCAAAGATTCCCTGTATAATTAGGTTGCCTGAAATGCTCTCTCTCCCTCTGTCTCTTAGACAAAATCATAAAGAAACTCAATAATTCAACTAAATCTCTTTCCAAGTGAACTGGAGAAATTGTGTTGGAATAGGAATATGTGATAGGAGATATTAACTTAAACTTTTGTGGGTACTTACTCACTGTAAGCATGGTAAATTTCCTGCTTTGTTTCAGTAATTTTATATATCACTATCATTAAGTCCAGTTTCATGGCTACACTCAATGTAGCAGAGCACAGGATGGGCTAAGATTTAAAATACCAAAAGCATGAAGGTGGGAAAGACAGGCTTGTAGCGTATTTACCAGAAGTAATATGAAGAGAAGGATCCTGATGGAAGAGGAGGCTGCTGAGCCAAATCCCTGCCTCTCAGCCCCTGCCCTCAGTCCTGATGCCCATGCAGAGGGCTGCAGTGTGCCATGGCCACTCCTCTGCCCTTGCATTACTCCTGCCCTTGCATTGCATTCCTCCACACCCTGCTGCAGGGAAAAAGCCCTCTTTGTGCTGCTCCATCCACATGCTCCCTGCCTGCACAAATGGCTCTCAAATTAGAGGTAAGCAGAAATGTGCCATGGATATAGAAGGAAAGGCTAAGAGAAGGTAAAAAACTAATTTCAGCTGAGAAGATGAGGGCTTACCCCATCTTTACAGTTTGCAGACTGCTTGGATTCCTGACTGTAACTCCCACAGAGCAAGTGAAATTACAGTGAACTATGACATAATTGAGGAAAAAGCCAGGATCTTGCCTGATGATGACCATATACTTCTGTCTGCCAGTAAAATTACACTTTCACTGAAACCACTCATCCCACTTTTCTGCTGTTTTTTTTTTCCACAAGTTTAAAGAGTCTAAAATAGTACATTACTCTTATTTTTCCTTATCTAGCCAGATTCTCATATACACTTCAACACTGAATGTACAAAAGGCCTGTTTTGACAATTATTTGCTGAAAATGCTGTTACAGTTTCTAGCTGTGAAACTGAACTTACATTACCTCAACTGACCGGACCCATAGCAGACTTTCAGATGGAATGTATGCATCACTTTTTGCCAATTCAGAGGTTATTTAATACGGTATGTCTGGAACTAGCCTTTTTGTTGAAATTGTTTTGGCTAAGAAACTGTCCAGATGAGTCTACTGCAAAACTATGTGCTTTGACTGGGATTTTCAAAGTCGGTCTGGAATCGCTCCACTCAATAATGGGCTGTGTTAGAGATTATTTCTTTTGGAGAACAGCTCTTAAACCAAAGGTTTGATTATGTTTGTTTGTTCATTTTTAATTTTTTATATACATAGGATCAGTACAACTCATGTATGCATGTATCATTACACGCAAACCAACTTTATCTTTCTTCCTCAATCTTTTTTACTGTTTGTTAAAATTATGCAATAAAACATCGGCAGAGACAGGGTGATAAAGACAGGGAAGAACTCTAATTTAGTCATGGGGATGGGAGCTATCATTTTGCAATATTCTCTTTAGCCATGCATCATACTATTCAGAAATGGTTAGTTACTATGTTAATGGGAATAGCTGATGTATTGCAGTAAGTGCTGGCATTTTTCTGCAGTGATGGTTTTCTATTCGCATTAATGAGCATTTTTCTTTTGAATAGGTTGCAGTGTTTAATTCATTGTTATATTTGTTTGACACCCCAGAACAAATTCTGCCCTCAATTATACTAGTGTAAATCTAGGATAGGCTATCTCTTCTCATCAGTGTTAGACCTTGATTTGTCCAGTGATTTAAACAAGCCTTTAACCTTAAACACATTTCCATCATACACTGATAGTTAGGGAGACTCTGAAGTGCTGAGGTTTTTTTCTTCCTTATGTTGGTGAAAGGAAGAGAGCTTGAGCTTGTGTAGTTAATTTTACCATTTCATAGCTAAGTGTATAGCTATATATAGCATAGACTGTACTAATAGACACTGAACCATCCTTGAAAACAGCAATTGTAGTGAGTGAAATATTAAGCCCAAGTCAATAGGCATTGCTGAGACAGCAGAGCTTGTTAACCTGGGCATGACAACCCCACAGCTATTTGAAAGGTGACTGGAAAGCTATGTACTTTGGCAGGAAGGTTGAAGAGAATTTAGTGGGGTCATGTACAGCCTCACCCAGATACCTGCCCCACAGCTGGGCTTAGTGAGACCTGGCACCTGTGGAAGGGGCAGAAATGAGTATGCCAGCTCCTCCCTCAGCCTCTGGAGTTCACAGTCTGGCATATTCATTTGAGCTGCTTTCCTCTGCCAAGAGTTGTCTGGATGGTTTTTCAAGTCCTGCAAGGTAGATTGGATTCAATTTTTCATCCTACTCATCATTAAGTGGGTAATGGGCAGTTTCAGGCTTGTAATGAAACTAGGTCAAACAGTAGCCTGCTTGTGTAAGCTCCAAATGTCTGGTTCACTAGAGTCTGTTATATCTTAAATGGCAATAGATGGTATTTTGATGTACCTTACAGAGCAGAAAAGGATAGATGTATATTATTCATGAATAGATTTTTCTTCTAAAACACAATGGAATTAATTATGTCCCAAGCCCAGCATTTCACTCCTCAGGCCTTTGGGATGTGGTCAGAAATGCAATTGCAATGTCCAAAATTCAATTTATGTACTTTAAATCCTGGCAGCTGTCACTGCACTAGCTCTAATCTCATAAAAAATACTTTGAAGTCCAGAATTTAAGTCTGTGTGGGAATATAATGCAAAGTAGCATAAAATCTTTGTATAGCCCCCCTCCTCACTCATTCAGTGTTGCAAGTACTTTGTCTAGCTTGTGACACAATAGATAATACACCATGCAAGTCTCTTTAGCAAAGCTAATGCAAAGATCCCCAAACCAAAAGAGTTCGCAGTTCCCATTTTTGAAATTTCGAACAGGTCAACCATGACACAGATAAAGATAAGCTCAAAACTTATGATTTGTAAAGTTTGCAACTGCACATCTTTGTACAAGCTTCATAACAAAGGAGACAGAGGAAGGAAGAAATGAATGTTAGACATCAAAATATCAGATTGCAAGTCAGAGTCTTGGGGTTCTCCTGTGATCACTCCTGCTGAGCCAACAGCAAGCTGCTGAGCCAGGTCCTACTATTTATCTTCATGCCTTTTGTTTCTTCTGAGCTTCTCTAGGGCAAAGCAGCCTTTTACTCTTTTCTTGTAGGAGTAGATGGCTTAGTCAGGAGCTAGACTATGAATTATGATAATGGTACCTGGCTATGATAGATAACAGCATATTCAGTCAGTGGAAAAGTGTGGAAACCGTGTAAGGATTCACAGAGTGAAAACGAAGGCCTGGAAGAGTAACAGCAAAAGACACCAGGATATTTACAATTTTGCAGGGAATTTGAATGAGCTATGCTTTCAGAAAGTGCTGACTCCCCATCTCCAGGGACCTAGAGCCCTTCTATGTAACCCACACTGTGAACCTAAACTTATGCTACTAAAAATGAAGACATTTTAACTTTCCTGGATTATATCCCTGTTAGCCTCAGTCTTGCTCCAGTGCCATAAGTCTGACTTTCCCTTCTGCTCAGCCTCCCATCTTCAGTGTCTTCAGGGCTAGGGGCTAGCCTTCATCTTGGGCTATTCCACAGCCTTGAAGAAAAAGCATCTTCTTAAAAATGGGATCTGCAGATTCAAAACTACCACTGGCCAAAACGAGTCAAAAGCATTAGTTTCTGTATTGTAAATTTTAGTCTATTCTGTTAGGCTATTGTGTGGAAGTCAGTGAGCATGTCTAATGGATCAGGCTTCTCCAAGGAGTTAGGGTAGATTTAGCTGTCTCGTGCCTTTTATCAGCTTTCACTGGAGTATGGATGCTTTATCCCCTTAGCCAACACACCTTTAAGTAAGTGATATGCCAGTCCTGAGGAACTTTGTGCACTGAAACAGAGGAACAAATTGATTTTAAGTACCTCCAAGGCTTAGACAGGATTGGAGTGTCAGCAGTCTGAGAGCTGTGGACCTGGTACAGGGGACTTGGGGAGTGAGAATGAAGCTTAATCCAAGGTCAGGCAGGTGGTCCCAGGGCTTGGCATAACACTTCAAATGAATGCCTGCACTAACTGTTCACATTCTTGCTTTTCTGTAAGGAAAAACCAATGTATTGTTTTGGTCTACCCTGACCCCACTTACTATTGAGCTGTGTGAATAATTCACAGCATACATCTTCCCTGACAAACAGAGTTGCTTTTTCTCATTTTCAATGTGAATCTATGAAACCATCTGCCTGTAGCTATGTATAGATTGCAGTTTCCTCGTGTTTATCTGTCTACAAAAATGCAGTGATTTTTTTCCCCCCAATCTTATTATCTGTATGAATTGATAGTGACCTGATCTCTGAACTGTATTTTCTGGTCACAGAAATCACCAGGGTGGTATATTTCAGCTACAGAGAGTTCACATGTCTTGCTATTTGTTACTGCTACACCAATATTTTTTTGTTTTGATGGATGCTCTCATTTATGATGACCAGGTTTACACATTTCTAATCTATTCAATATAGTAAGAGCTGGATGAAGAGATAAAAACAGGTGCAACATAAAACAAAACTGAAAAAGGATGGTTATAGAACGTGCAGTTTTCTGAGTAATTTCTGGACTCAAAGCTGACATGGAAATTTGCAGTCAAATGTGTTCAAAACCTTGCAAATATTACTTTGAAATTAGATTTCTGCTATCCTTTATTGTAGTTGTATTTTGTGACGAGCACGTACAGTAGTGGCAGGGTACAGGCTGAAGAAACCATAACAGTTATGAATACATCAAAAACCTCACAAGTCTTTTTGAAGAGATTTAGGTGTTATTTGGGATGTATTTTGCTATAGTTATTCCAGCCTTTTTATGTTTGATTAATCATTCTAATAGGTGAACTGGCTAAGACAAGGGGTGCTGCTCAGTGCAAGAATGTGAGTCATCTTGGTGGATCCAAGGCATGTCACTGTCTGCTGTAAAATTATATTTTTCTGTCTTTCTAGAAGTCTGTTGTCTAATTCAGCCCTACAGCTGGATCAACAAAACAGCACTGAGTGAATCATTCACTGTCATCCCTGTAAGCAAGGTTCTTGCAGCAACTCTGAGTCAAGTCTAGAAATAATGCCAAATTTAAAATGTGGCCCCATCTAAGCTATTTCTTTACAAGTGCATATTAGAAGTCTGCAGCTTTCTTAAAGATATATTTTTGTCCTCTGAAAACAAAGCTGGGAAAAAAGGAGAGAACTGATACTGCACTGAAACCATGTGAGCTTCAAATAGAAAGGCTGATAGTAACATATATTACAAGCTTTTTCATCTTTAACATGCTGGACACCTCATGATATACTGACTGCCTTTAGTTCACTAACCTTAATGGCAGTTTAAAGCATTTGATATAGCAGGAGACAATAATCCTTTTACAGGATGGAACCTACCAATGTGGCAGCTTACATGAAAAACAGTGGTGTTAAACATGGAATCCGGGGCTTCACGTTGAATCTTACTACATATTCAGGCTAGTTAAGTGCACCAATCCCTGTCTATCAAGAGGTGGATCAAGGTGTCGAGAAGTGGCTGTTTAATTTCTCAGATTTACATTTGGCAGTGAACTATGCAACCTGTCCTGATTTTCTATGTACTTCAGCTGAATGTACAGCTATTTTGTTTAAATTTATAGCTCCTTTCTTATGAAACCTCTGAAAAATTAAAATGATTTTGATAAAAATTTCAGTAATTGTCATTTTCACTGAGATGCTTGAAAACACCTCCATATTTTTCTGTATTTCTTTATTATAATTTGGAGCTTTGTTAGCTATAAATAGCTGTAAGTTATCAGATATTTTCTGATTAGCTAACTTAGCAAAATATGGTTTTTGGAAGTTTGGTAGAAATGGTTTTGATTTCTATGCCTTTAGGATTATGTTAGCACACTGCAATGACCTCTGAATGAATGAAGTGGAGATAATGTACCTGCAGGCCGGTGGACTGCAGCAAAATTAGGGACAGCAGCTTGTCATCTTCTACTACCTGTCTGAGTGTATTTCTGATCCATTCTTGTGACAGTTATCATCTCATCATCCCCACACTGTAGTGCTGTACCTTTCTTCCTGTATAGGAAAAATGGCACAGGTTCCAAATAGTAATACAGTCTAGACAGATTTACTGCATGACTTATTTTGAACAGCTGAGTTGTCTATATTCTTTGCTAATATTAAGGTACAACTTCAGTAGTTAGGTTGGCGGGTTTCAGTACTTGTTTATTTTTCTCTTATGTCTGCCTATCAGGAATCTGGCTTGCAATACACTCTCACTTCTGTATCTAGGACAGTGTGAAGGTTTGCATAGGCCTTTATTATTTTGTTTCTAGTTTTTTTACTGCCTTATAGTAATGCCATGCCAGTTTAGACTTCTCTGTCCTCCTGTCAGTGTAATGTTGGACCAATGCAGTGGAAAGTCTGGCCCAAAGTATACAGATTCTAAGAATTGGTCATTTTTTCAGTATTTGAGTCATTCTTGAATCATAACACCTTCATCTTATACGAGGTGTCTTGACTACAGAGATGACTCTGAGAATAGTAACTCATGTTACTGAGAGAGTTGTGGTTGTTTAGCCTGGAGAAGACTCCAGGGAGACCTTATTGCAGTCTTTCAGTTCTTAAAAGGGGCCTATAAGAAAGATGTGAAGATACTTTTAAGCAGAGCCTGTTGTGATAGGATGAGGGGTGGTGGTTTTAAACTAATGGAGGGAGATTCAGGCTGGATGTGAGGAAGAATTTTTTACAAGCTGAAAGAGGGTGCTGAAACACTGGAACAAGTTACCCAGGGAGGTGGTGGATGTGCCATCCCTGGAGACATTCAGGTCCAGACTGGATGTGGTTCTGATCTAGTTGAAGATGTCCCTGCTCACTGCACAGAGGTTGGACTAGACAACCTGTCAGCAGAAGAATCTTGTAATTTTTCAGGATTTGTCAAACATAGCAATTCATGCGTACCTTTTCATTTTCACAAAAGTTTGAAGGCTGATATATACACAGATTATGAAAAGACAGTCTAATTCTGTTGTGGTATCAAAAGCACATATCCAGCAAGCAGAACTAAATGGTGATAGGCCTTCTTTTGTAATGACATATCTATACACACCCTGAGGGACCCTTTGCAGAGGAAAACTGCTGCTAGTGAGAAATTTTTATCTGAAGAAAGTGATGTCATTGCTTACAGACATAGATACCTGGTCGTGGTTAAGAGTTCCTGTGAAATGAATTCACAGGAATAGAGGGATAGTTTTTTCTCTATTTATTTATTAAGAGCAGGATTAACTAAATGTCTGGCATAAGAGCTCATCATACAGTGAGGTCAGCCCATTGGCTGACATTCAGTACAAACAGTTCAGAGTGTACAACAAAAAAAATTACTCTGATATTGCAGGAAATTTTGGGAGAAAGCATGTTCAGAAAGGGAACTTTCGTACTTGGAAGTGTCCCGCAGTAATGCAGGAGTGGAAAGCCCTCAGGTGTCAGCTGAACCATAGCTGTTTGATACAGGACTTTCCAACTCAAGGGACAGGAAGTTTCCTCCCCTGCAAGCCCCTAACAACCCAAGTATGTAAGTGTAAGAAAATTACATTAAATTATTCTAACTGAAAGGTAAAGAGTATAAAGGAGAACATCTTCTAGACTTAGCCCACAATAATCCATGTGTGAAAGAACAAATGGGGACAAAAACGTATTCTAGGTATTTTTGTAAGTGAATAAACTGCAGACCAACATTTTGCCAAATGTCCCAGCTAGAGTGGGCTGTGTGTAAATGCACTCTAATTTTGCAAAAACAGTGCCTTGAAGAATGAACCTTATATTTCTGTGAGGAGGTACCTGTAAATGTTGACAGGCAGAAGAACTGTTCTACATGTTGCTAGGGTGTCAAAAAACTGCATTAAATTTTCCCCTAACCTTCAATAAGCAAAAGAAGTGATAAACCAGATGAAATAGATGCATCAAAGAGCTTTCCTTCAGACTCCTAGTAGAGCTAAAAAGGATGGCTTTAAAGAGCTTTTGTCAAGAGGTTCCCTCCCAATAATCGCCCCTATATGAGTAGTGACTGTAAGTGAAATATAGTTAATTAGGTGAAAAAAAAATATATAGATAGTATGAACAAGGTTAGGTCAATGGTAGAAACTCCTAAAGAATGATCCTGTAAGCCTCCTAATCTCTTCTTCTTGAGAACTTGTCAATATGGACATCACAGTAAAGAAATTTTGACAGTATAATCTTCAGCTGACATTAGGAAAGATATCCTTACCAAGTTTAATGGGATCATCTCTTTACAAGTGTAAGAAGTGATTAAAAGTCTGAGTTACTTAAACAGCATTTTTTCAAAATCTCAATTGCAATAAAAAGTATTTGAGAAAACTACAAACTGAGACTGGAGTTGTTTTGCGTGTCTAGATGAGACAACTATTTTCTACTTACGTTTTCACAGTAAAATCACAAACAACTGTGCTAAGTTTGATATTTCTAAACTTTCTTTTCCATTTCAGTTGGGTTTTTATTCACCTTATATTTTCATACCTGCTTGCTTAAGCAAACTTTTAATACTTGTTTAGGCAAAATTTTAATACTAGTTTAATCAAGCTTTTATCCAGTTTAATCTTCTGTTTTCTGTAACTCTTCTTGTCTCTATGTGGATGACATGCTGAGCCTGTTCTGCCTAGAGAATAGGTTTGGGGGAGATTAGTCAATGGATATAAGTATCTGAAGGAAAGGTGTCAAGAGGATGTGGAGAGACTCTTCTCGGTGGTTCCAGGTGATAGGATGAGAGACAATGGACATAAAGTAAAACACAGGAAGTTCCACCTGAACATGAGCAAAAACTGCTTTGTTGTGAGGGTGACTGAGCATTGGAATAGGCTGCCCAGAGAGGTTATGGAGTCTCCTTCCCTGGAGATATGACACAGTCCTGAATAATGTGCTCCAGGTAACCCGGCTTGAGCAGGGAGGTTGGACTAGATTACCTCTGGTTGTCTCCTCCAACCTCAACCATTCTGTGACTCTGATTCTACAACATACTTGACATACTTAAATATGATCATGAAATTAAAAAATGAAAATTTTATCTACCTGTAATTTAGGGAGAAATGTTGAGGTTTGCATATCACCCCATGTTTGAATATCAGAGTGGCTGGAGGATTATTTAGCACATATTTCTAATGGACTTAAATTAGTTCATGTGTAACTTACATGTTCATGTAATTCCCTTGAAAGAGATACATCCAGAATGGGGAAGCAAGGGACAACTGCATGAGACGGGAAACAAATAAATAGATATTAAGAAAGAAACTCTAATATGCCTTTGACAGAAATAAACTGCCAACATACTGCATTAGTCAGTGAGGAAGAAGAATAAAGCAAGATGGAAAACAAATTGTCTTGTGGCAGTTTTTTTTTCTCCCACATATTCTGATGACAATTCAAAGCCAATGACAGCTGTAATTCTAATTTATCTTATGTTGTGGGTGAAAAGACTTAAATACCTCACTCGTGAAACCTATACTCTTGTGTCAGCTTCTCAAGGTATTATGAACAGGGAATGAAGGAAGTTCTGTAAAGGGTGCTCAAGGTTTAAGGGCTATGAGGATATTTCAGAGAAGACAATAGGTATTTTCTCCCTCATGTAGAGGATGGTACCTTGTGGAATTGTATTACAGAAGTTAAAATATTTTCTTCACATAAAATGAAACTTAGAAGCATTGTGAAATACAGTTATAAAGTAAATTTTTTTTATCATTTACTTAGGCTTAGATCAGTTAAAAGCTTGCATTTTTAAGGAGTTCTATCATAAGAAGTCATATCCTCACTGAAATCTAAGATGGAAAGAAAAAGCCCAGTTGGATCACCAGAAGATCCAAAATTAATCTCTAAGAAAGCAAATAGTTCACCAAAGTCCAATCTGTACATCAGTTTATTTTCAACTTAGAGTTCAAAAGAAATAGCAGCTCTGTGGTTAAGCAATGATTGAAGAGGTTAGTAATAGATCAAAGTAAAGGATGGGAGAGAGATGGGTAAGCATCTGGGAGAGAAAATGGATAACATTTTCCTTGGTCTGGTCTGAGAAAAAAAGAGAATGTGGGGGAAAAATGGGGGAGGAAAATAAGACCAGACTTCTCAGGAGAAATAAGTTTTACTCAGAATGAACAGTGAAATTTTCCAGAGAAAGACTTGAAAGAGGCTACCACTGTATTTAAACCTTCAAAATGCTTGCTTTAACTAATTCCACCTTCAAAACCTGTTACATTGTTTCAAAATACATGGCACAATTAAAATGCCACAAAAATCTAAAACTACAGACCACTTTTATTCTTCATACTTAAAGTTCTGCTGTGTTGCACTGTATTACAAAAATATAGTATTGTATATTTTGTCTTTTTTTTCCCCCCCGAGATGTTTCCTGTCAAAATGAAAGTTTCTTTTGTATTAACCTTATGTTAGGTCTCTATTTGCATAACATTCCTATCACTTAAGGGGATATATTTCTCTTTTTTATTAGCAGTTAAAAATATTTTTGTTCCCATATTCAAAATTTTAAAGTAAGAAGGCAGAATATTACTTGTAATGTGATGAGGCTAATGAGTAGATCTACAGTCATATAGCATTATTCACTATTAAACAATTTGTGCAAAGTAAATTTCTTAGGGTAGTAAAGTTTAATTTCCATAAGTGTCTAATTGTTATATGCATCCCAAATCTTTGCAAAGCATCTTTGGGTTTGGGATAAGGAAATATGTAGTTTTTTTACTAAACAACTCTGAAATAGTAAAGTCTTAGTCTAATTCCATCCTTCTGTTTCATCTAGTGGATTTTCGTTTACATCTCCATTTTCTTCTGTTGAAGGTGCTTCTGCCAGCACATGGTAATCATGTGCAACTTCCTTTGGAAGAAATTTGTCATCTCTGCAGCTTTTGCTGGTAAGATTTTTTTCCACCTGTGATTTTACAGGTGGAAAATATTAAGTGTCTCAAACTATTTATCTATATATTATAGCTCAGAATCAGACTTAAAGACAATATTGCATGTATGACTCCCAAAACATAAAGGAAATTATTGTGTATATCCTCTCAGTAGGATACAGGCTCTTTACAAAGGCAAATCCCGTGGGTGAAATATGCTATAAAGAAGTAAGCACATGTTCCAGAAGAATTTCTCTGGCCATTTCGTGGGGGGTAATGGACTGGATGCCTACCACTTTTGTAGGAATATTGTACTTGGGCATTTCTAGGGAATGAGGTGATTTTTTATAGGATGAGATCTCTAACGGCACATGGAGCCACTGAATAAAGTTAAGCTTTTCCTTTGGATCAGTTTAAAAAAAATCCAAAACCACAAAGCTGCTGCATTCTGTGCAGAGCCCAGTTCTATGGTTATGGCTTAGGTCTTGGGGGATAATCACTCCGTCTGAGCATATGCTCCCATGGTTGGCTGCAGTTGAGCAGTGGGTTCTGAAGGTCACAATTTTGGACTTAGGCAGAATTTAAGTACCAATTTGTGGGATTTGGAGCCTTTCCCAAGATCAGAAGCTGTGGTGTAGCAGAGAATGAAATCCAGTTGTCTGGTGCTGCAACCCATAAACACTGGGCTCTAGAAAAGACTTTGGATGTTAAATCACTGTCTTAATGGGGATTAAAAAAAAGGTTAAGTGGTGGGGGTTTTTTTAGGTATTTAAGGATCTAGTCACCAAGTTTTTCTTTTTCTATACTGATAAGAGATGATATTCTGACTATCAATATTTTAAGCTATTGAAGAAACTACTGTGAGGGAGAGGGTTACTACAGTCTATGACAGGCCTATCAATGGCCTTTAATAGTTATAATTTAAGATTACATTGTGCAATTAAACAGATGAGAGTAAAGCAATTCAGAAGAACAATTTCTTAAAGCCACATTTGTGGAAAAGTGTGACAAGAGTAGCTACACTTTTCAGAACGTTACTCTCTGCTGCTTTTCTGGGATGACTAAAACCAGGAATTTATAACATTCAGGAAGGTGGAAAAATTTGCGCTGAATGCATATTTGCAAACAATTCTGCTCAGCAAAAGGAAAAGAGTTAGAGCAGGAGGTCTCTCTGTTACCCTAAGTCTTCACTCAAGTCCATTGTTACTGCAGGACAAATAGAAATCCTGCTGTGTTTTGCTATCTAGCCACGGCATTCATCATGATTAAAAATGTGTCTATTTTAAAATATTTGTTGGGAAGGAAGACATGGCTTAAAAATACATGTAATTGTACATATGAAAGGCTTCAGTGATTGCCTTTGATTTGATTTCAGATCCAGATTCACTTTTCTTGATAAATCAACCTATATTTTAATTGAGTAAGAGAAAAGGCCCTTATATGGACTTCAGTAAAGGGAAAGCTGGATTGTTAGATTTTTAACAACAGACAGTTATCCAGCAAGGCTTTTATACATGTGTGGATTGGAGCCATAGTACTGTAAACTCTTTTCTAGAATACCTTTTATTATCCGTAAGGCTGCACAATCAAGCGGCTCATCAGTCTTTCTGAAGGAGAGAATGATTGCATCTTCAAGTCACATAGTGGAAACATTACCTTTTGATTAAGAACAAACCCTCACTTTTCCCCCATTGAAGGATCTTCACATGTCAAAATACTGAACTAACCTAAAGACATATTCCACAATGAAAGAAAATTTGAAATATATTAATAATCAAGCAACAACAGATTTGAAGTGTACCTGATACTGCATGAGAGAGCAAGACTACAGCTGTATTTAACAAAGTCTCGTTTAGCCACAGCTAGGGGAAGAGGAGATTATGTCTCCTTTTTCATGTTGTTTCTGTATAACAGTTGGCCCTGTGATAAGCTGGTATTTCTAAAAGAAATTCCTCATTCTGATAAGCACTGGAAAAGATGCATCTAAGAGCTAACTGCCTGGAGTTTCAGTTTATCTGGAAGAACCAAGGGTTAACAAAATCTTCCCTACCAAGTGCTAGAGAATTTTACACTTCTTTCATTTGTAAGAAGAGCCTGATTGAATTTACTTGTTTCACTTTTAAAACTTCCTGGCTTTTCATTCACAAATCACATGTTTGTCTTCTCCCGGAAAAGCTTTGCTTTTGTTTTTGTGACCTACATTTGTAGGACTCCTAATTAGCAGGCAGCACTGGGATCTGATGTCCCTCCGGAGCTCTGCTGCTTTGGGATCCTATGTTAAACAGAAAACATGTTGTGCAATCTCAATGAAAGTAACTACCCACTACTGGTTGGCACCTTTCTGTGAACTGTGTAAAATGAAAATTCATCATAACTGCAGATTTTCACATACATTGCATTCTTGTCCTATTCTGGCAGCTATAGAAGTTAACACAAGAAGGATCAAGCATAGAGGTGAGATGAGGCAAATTTTCATTGTCCTTAAAATAAAACTGTACCAGCATTGTTTGTTAAAACATTCTTCCCTGCATTAATGTTTGCAATCACTTCCTCGATTTCATTCTTTTCCAACAATCTTTCCTTAACCTCTGTAGATAAGCTGCTCATTATTATTACCTCTGTGTTCAAATTATCATTCTGGCTTATGAGAAAGTGGCACAACATCCTATTTAAGTAGCATTAGACCACACAAGAACTAAGTCTTCTCTGTTCCAGTTGTCAAAGTAAATAGGAGTTGGGCTGGAGCTGAAACGCAGCATTTGACTCTACTCTTTGTATCAAAACCATGTTACGTACTGTGGTGAATTGATATGAACTGATGTATTCAACCACATCAAAAAAAACAGCTCCTCCCATCACAGGATCTCGTTACTTGATCGATGACATTTTTAGACTCCTGCTACGCCCATCCTCAACAGTGCCATGCTTGTAGCTAGCCAGCCTAATGCTTTGTCCCACTGCATAAGTAATGTCATTGCCTTTTAGAACAGTTTCGTTTTCTCAGGATTTGCCTTCTGCTTGGCTCCTTTCTGCTCAGAGAGACACTCTGCTGTGCTGAAAGGCACTATTTTTCTCTTAGCAATTTCCTTATGATTAAGACTTTTCTAAATCTCGCTGCCTGCAGCTTTTCTCAGAATTTACAGGAATTTTATAGGGTGGCCACTGTTCCTCAGAATCAGGCTAAGCTGAAGTTAGCCAATATGCTCAAAAGCTGTTGGCAGACACAGACAGTGACTGAGTGACTTCCTTACTCTAGGTGTTTAGGCTAGAAGGACTTGTACCTGGAAGTAATTACAATGTATCCCACAGTAATGTCAGTCCAGTGTAAACCAGAGACTTCAGACAGAAGACAGGTAGGGAGACAGCCAAGTAACCTCCCTCCTAGAATGAGGGATGATCAGTCTTTCTCTCTTCCTAAGATTAGCTAATAGGACAGCACAAAATTTGTCCTGGTGGCAAGACCAGCTTGTTTCCGGAACCGATTTTCTGTGGGGTTTTTCTACTCTACCCATACTCCATCATCTGGCACAAGAGTGGAAGCAATGTGCTGTATATCAGGTGCCCAGTCTGCACATGCTTCTGTTATCTGGGAAGCTGTAGGATTCATTGCACATGTGCTTTAAATACAGAACCTTTTGCAACTACCAGATCCACTCATTGTTAATATATAAAACTAATAGTCTGTATCTCCTGATTCTCTATGTAAATCTGGTATCTCCTGATTCTCTTGCATCTGAACAGTAAATCTGGCATACCTACAGGATGCAGGATATATTGTACAAAGTCAGAAATAGAGCAGCTGGTGTGTGGAGCCCTATCCCAAAACTGTGTGAAGAAGGCTGTTTGCAGCCTGGATGTACATATGCAGTGAGTCATCCAGTCAAAAAGGTTGCACAGTGGAGACTGAGGGGAATTGATGCTCATGCTGAGGAGCCTTTACAGTGCCAAAAGACATTTGGCCTAGATATCACTCCCAGGGGCAAAAGGAGGAATTGCTCCTCTTTTATTCAGTAGTCAGATGGTTTCAAGAGGGGGAGATGTAGTTCCATTTTATTTAAATGGATATTGAAGTGTATTCAGCAACACAGTAAGATTTCACTAGGAGAAGTCTGTTCTCTTAAGAAACAGATTAGTAGATTCATGACTGAAGTCTCCTCTTCTGTCCTTATTTCTAACTCTGCGGCTGCTGGCTATGATATGATTAAACAGATACTGGTTTCTCCTGCCTTTCATTTTGTAGTACATCAGATGTGCTCTTCCTCACACAGGAAATCATCCCCTGGCTGCTCAGAGCTTTCAGAGTTGAGATATTTTGGTGCCCCCTTTCTGGCAGAAACACAGGGTGTGTTTATAAATCACAGTGAAGTTAAAGGTCTCCAAACAGACGTGCCTGTGTACTGCAAGAGTGGTGCCATGCAGAAATACGAAACTGAAGGCCCATCAGCAGCGTAGTGTTACGGTGGCACTGAGGTTATACTAGGACACTCTTCTAGAAGGAAAAGCTGACTGGCTTAGCCCCAGCGCTGCTAAAGCCACTGAACTGCTCTGGTCTCTTTAAGACACTCAGTCACCACCAGCCCAGGGCTTTTTGTGCCATAGTGATTTACGTAGGCATGTGCTTATTTGCAGTTTTACAGTCATTTAGGGCCCTTGGACTTCACTGATGTTCCTCACAAGGCACTTTGCCAGTGCCAGAAAGATTTTTTTAGCAAGTGCTGGCTGCTGAAAAAGAGCTCTTCCCTTGCTTGCTCTGTCAGCTCCTGTGGAGCATCTGTCCAATGCACATCTTGGGTGTAATTTTGTCTGTCTCTGCAGGGCATCTAAGTTCTCACTGTAGTCAGTGGAGATCTAGTCAGTGAAGTATGCAGAAATATTCAGATGATGAGCTGTTGGTATTTGTTGTAGGTGAACTGATTTTGCTCTCCATGTAGGACTTTAAATATGTCAACCTGCAACTTGACATGTATCCTCATGCCAATCCATTCTCTCAGAGGCAAAGTGACAGGTGTCAGAGGAGCAATCCTGTTCTGTGGTTACAAGAATTTCCACTGCACAGGAATGATGCCTTGGTGTTAGCTATTTACCCTGAAGTTGTCCTTTACCCTGAAATCACCTCTCATTCAACCCGCACTACAGCAAAACCAAGCAATTCTTATCCATGAAATCTGAAATAACACTTGCAAAGGTTTAGAAAACCTGATGTGTGACAGACATAAAATGCCTTACTGAACTCTTTCTTTCTGGGTGTCCAGCAGATGGATTACAGATGCTCCAGTTACCAGATCCCAATTAAGGGTCTTTTGTACATGAATGTCAGCTTGTATTTTCCATCTTTTGCAGATTCATCTATAGATATAACTCAAATCCCTTCTTTTCCTCTCCTGTGAAATGTTACTGCTCCTTTTTTATAGGAAACAAATGTAAGCCTTTTCTGTTTATTGACAGTTACCACCTCTTTAGAAATCATAAAGTCTCAGTGGAAAACCTAACATCCCAGTATTCTCTCCCATACTAGCCAGGGGCTTTGAAGCTCTTTATGTCCTTCTTCACTTCCTCTCTTCCTCCAAGAGCATTAAGCAATTCTCATGAGGCTTTTCCAAACCCTGAATGTTATTTTGACAACCACACAGAATCTAATGCATAAATGGAATTCTTGGCATGAATTCTGTTAGTGATTCTTGACTGAGATTAGAGAGAACAGGAAACAGCCCCTCGGGAATAATAACAGTGTTGTCATGGCCCAACATCCACCTTATGCTCCACAGAGACCAGGGCAGCTGCTTAGGTGCTCAAAGCAGACCTTAAGCCCTGAAGGCCTTTAAGTGCCTCCCTGAGAAGGTAGCTGTGCCATTTCAACACTGGGACTGGGTGCCCAAGTGCATTCAACAAGTTCTGCTCTTTTGCATTAGAATAAATTATGTTGGGTGAGAGTAAGCTCGGGTGTTGCTGAAATGCATGCATCACACATGTTAGTTCACAGTAAAGCTAATGTTTCTTTCCTTCCATCTTTTTTATGTCATAGTGCACACAACTGATTACCATGCAGTAAAAATATATGCACCCTTTTAAACTCTGAAGATAAAGTTGCTGTTGTCAGGACACTAGTAGACATATATTTGCACATTTGAATGCAATGTTAACTGCAATAATAAGTGGGCAAGTGAAGCCAAATTGTTTCAGACTCCAAAACTCAGCAATTTTCAGCTGAGTTGTAACTTGCAGCTTGATTTCTCCTGTTCCACACAAGCTCCTGAGTCAGGAGCTAGTTTCTGTTTGCAATTGGACTCAGACAGTCCCTTTCATAAATGTTGGGAAACAATCAAATTCAGTGAATGCTCCTTCTGTCCCCTGATTCTACTCACAGCATCTCCTGGGCAGTGAATGGCAAGTCTCCTACAACACTGACTGAAAAATCAGAGAAAAATATCCCTATTTTCTTTATTCCTTTTTAAATAAAAAAAACTTTTTATGTATTTGGGAACAATTTTATTTACCACTTGCTGGCAGAAATCTTGTTGATAGCCTTTACTCAAGAGAATTTCCATTAACCTAGCCACATGGAGAGCTTAACTAGAGGATAAGAACTGGTATATGTGAAGACAGATATTAGTATTGGGAAACCTACAATAGCTACTGAAACATACATGTTAATAAACACATCCAGTGGTTTCTCTTGTGTTTTGTTTGTTAGGGTATTATTTTTGTAAGTGATAGAATTCTGTGTTCTTGGCAAAACCTGAAATTAAAACCTGAAGTTGTTTCATACATACAGCTGTGATAAAGTGCACAGGAAGACTATCCTGGCAGCAGTATCAAGTGTACTGTGTTTTACTTAGTAAAGAATCTGGGTCCAGCTTGAGGTTAGAAAAAGCAGCCTTTAAGAGCTTTATCTAAGAGTTTTATTTTATGGTTGTGTGACTTAAAATACAGTGAAATGGATCTTTGGCTTGAATGATGTATTTTGGTCTTGTATTTGTTATATCTACATTTGTAGATAATGTTACCATCAAAATTCTTCATCAACCTTTAAAACATAAAGCACATACAGATTTCTTACACTGAAATTTCATGTTGAAAGAATACTAGTTTTTCCTCACACATTATGATGAATGACAGCAGCTTTTGGTAAAAGGAATATATCTGCACTGTTGTGAAGTCTCTCACTTTCACTATGGATCTCACATTTGAATAGCAAAAGATATATCTTCTGGTGCCATTTTTCTTCACAAAGTTGCCTGATTTCTTTGTATTTTTAAATTAAATTTCTAGCCCTCCTAGTTTTGGCAAAGACTTTTCAAAGATTTTTTTAATGACAGGTTCTAAGTGAAGTTTCTGCAAGACAGAGGGTCTGGAAAGTATTGATTGGGAACGTACAAGGGGCAGGAAGGAAGAAACAAGAACAGAGTTATCAGGTTCACTGACTTACCTTCTTAGATTCAGCTAATATGATCTTCATACCTGTGAAATCCATACTTGACAGATTATGGGGATGTGCATGTTCATGTTCTGCTTTCCTTAGTCCACATAAAAACTTCTGCAGGTTTACTAAAGCAGGCTCATAAAACTGAGTGTTTTACATTCCAGGTCAGCTCATCTTTCATCCAAAATGGGTATTTTCACACTATTAGATTTTAATGAGTGAATTAAAAATAATATTTAGGTGGTTTTGATTTATTCAGCTTCTAGTACTGAATGAACTGACTTTGAAATACAAATTGAATTGCCTTCTCATTTATCTTATCATGTAAGAAAGCCTACTTATGTTTTGCCTTTGAGTTTACTATTGTTAATAGTATATAATTGCTGTTTAGACTGTGTAGTCTGACTGTAAAGAAAACCAAAACCCCACAGATTTGGCCTTTTCTTCTTCTTGAATACTTGTCTTACAAGAAGCCTGACACTGACACTAACACTCCAGTGTATGAAGCTAAGCTGGCCAGCATCCTGCCATTTAGCAGATCTGACCTACCAGACTAATGAAATGCATCTACAAACCACCATCAAACCACTATTGGAGGGTATGTATTGTGTAACCTGGAACAGATCCTGGTGATGGGGCATCTGTCTTGCCACTCTGATAACAGACTCCATTGCTGCACAGTGAATCCCTCCTGTGATCTCTGCTATAGGAGCCAGGATGAAACAGATTTATGGTGACACCCATGCTGATGATGTGTGATGTCTTCTAAACATGGTGAGGCAGAGGCTGAGGCATCAAGCCCTGGAATACCTATATGAAAGGTCTATGTGACCTACCATGGTCAAAAAGACTAGTCTCTAGCATATAAGGTTTTCCAGTGTTAAAGCTGTGATGAAATATATACTCCACAAAGAAGTTTTGTCAAAATGTGTAAAGTGCTGTTTTCAAGCTGTCGTATTAATTCTTCTCTTCTATAACCAGGTTTTATTGTTTAGTTTTGCGTATGGGACCAAATGCTCATCTGATGGTTAGATGATCTGGTTTAATTGACACTAGCTGTGAATCTGATCTGTAGTTTGTTTTGGAGCTGCACTGAAAAAGTCAGCTGAGTTTTGGTCTCCTTATCCCCTTATGTGCAGTCTTTGTTTCTACAGTGTTTTGTAAGAGAATAAGAAGGTTTCAGTACTTCACAAAGAGAGCTTTGATTGGGGCTTGGCTAATAAAGTCCAAAATTAATGTTCTCAACAATGAAGCTTTATTCTCTAAATCTCACTTTTTCAGATGGAAAAAAGTTAAATATAACCTGTATGGGGCTATTCTGAAGAAAAGCATGCCAACATTTGATGAACTTCATTTTTTTCTTGGTCTTTTATTGAATATGATTTACACAATTACTCTCTCTGAAACTCTGGTCCCAGTCTCTTGACTTATTTCAACCTAGTTTGATAGGGAAAAAACATTTACAGCTAACCACCTTCTTACAAGTTTTCTTCGAATAGACCCTTGCATAAAAGAAATGGGTCCTCAAAGTATTTGACTGAGAGTAAGATCTTAGAATAGTTCAAGCTGGACCAAAGATTATGAAGTCTAATACCCTGCTCAGAGTAGGTAGAACCAAATCAACTTGTCTGTTGATCCTTGAACACATCCAAAAATGCAGATGCCATAATATCTCTGCATAATCTGATTTTGACCATCCCAATGCTTAAAAGAAATAAATATTAACATCCAGTTGAAAGTGACAGTATTCCAACCTGTCCTTTGCCCTTGTCCCATTGTTGTGCATCTCTGAGAAAAGTCTTGTCTATCTTCTCTTTATTATCTAAGCAGTTAGTTATAAAAATTGTAGAATCATAGAATAACTTAGGTTGGAAAAGACATTTAAGGTCATCAAGTCCAACTATTACCTTTTCACTGACAAGCCCGCTACTAATCCATGTCCCTGTGCACCACATAGAATCATAGAATAGTTAGAGGTGGAAAGGACCTTAAGATCATCCAGTTCCAACCCCCCTGCCATAAGCAGGGACATCTCACACTAAACCATGCCACCCAAGGCTTTGTCCAAACAGGCCTTGAACACTGCCAGCGATGGAGCACTCACAACCTCCTTGAGCAACCCATTCCAGTGCCTCACCACCTTAACAGGAAAG
>NDXB01005919.1:213035-231180 GCA_002631895.1 Agapornis roseicollis | reverse complement strand
CCCTCCCCCCACCCCCCCCCCCCCCCCCCCCATTCCAGTCTCCTACTCTTCCTTTGCTTTTTTATTCTTCCCTGTGGTAGTGCTTACTCCCCTATGCAGGTTTGTCTCCATCCCATCCCATCCCAGCTTTGTGTGTGCACTGGTGTCGAAATAACAGTTCTGATCATCAGGTTGACAGTCCATGGGCTCAAGTGAGGACCTGTGATGATGGCAATTGCTTCATGCTCTTGGCCAACATGCAAACACAATTAAAACTGTTAAAAAAGGGATTGGGCAGTCTCCAAATATATCAGACAAGACTAGGTTTTGCACGTACTGAGACTGGCATAACAGAAAAGACAACAAAGAAAAGTTGGTAGGATAGAAATGGACACGGGTTTGCACAAACATGAGCCAGACATGGTGAAAAGGGGAGTAGTATGGCCAGGCCAACTGGTGCCAGGGCAGAAAACAGCTCCTCCTGCTGAGCATTTGCCTTCCAGTCAGCACTAACATGCTTTTTAGCCAAAACCAAATGACAAAACTGGAGCTGAAATGTGCCTAAGTGCCTACAGAAAGTAATTTTCCTACTGAAATAACAACTATGTTGATGAGTGGAACAGTAGATGAACATTTTGGAGGAAAACTTAGTGCACAATGTCAAATTTCTATGCTGTCTACAGAGGGGGATAGATATTATCCAACCATCAGCATCTGAAATAGTGACAAAAGAGAAGTGAATGGCTATGATGAGAACTGTGGATCCAGAATATCCAGCCTCTTCATACAGGTTTGCTGCAGCGCTCCATTGGTCTTAACAACTGTGAACTGGATCACTGCAGTGAACTACATGCTTCTGGCTTCCCAAAAGTGACCCAGCAACAACAGTGCTGGCACTGAAATAACCAGTGATTGGTTCTGCTTGCCAGGGAGCGGGATATACTTCTTTAATGTTAAACTGTGGATGAAATGTAAATCTTCTCACTGTGTCTAGTGGTCTTTTTTCGGTATAGACATGTATAGCTCCGCAGGTGAGCAATTGCTTGAGAGAGGCATTTGCTGTCTGACCCATAGAACTGTTTAGGGTCATGCTGGCAGCTTGCAGCTCTCATGGACTTACAGACTGGTTGAGGTTGGATGAGACCGACCACCGGGAGACATCTAGTGCAAACCCCCTGCTCAGGTGGGGCTACCTAGAGCACACTGCTCAGGACTGTGTCCATATGCTCTTGACTATCCCCTGGGAAGGAGATTCAACAACCTGTCTGGGCAACCTACTCCAATGCTCAGTAAAGAAGTTCTTCGTGCTCAGATGGAACTCCTCGGGTCTAGTTTATGCCCATTGCCTCTTGTTCTATCATTTGGCATCACCAAGAAAAGTCCAGCCTTATCTTCTTGACTCCCTCCCTTCATATTCTTATACACACTGATCCGATCCCCCTGAGTCTTCTTGTCTCTAGGCTGAACAGGCCCAGCTCCCTCAGCCTGTTCATACAAGAGATACTCCAGATCCTTAATCATACCCCTAGTCCTTCACTGGACTTGCTCCCGGAGCTCCATGTCTCTTTTGCACTGAGAACCCCTGAACTGGATCCCCAGGGATCAGTAGAGGGAGGTAGTGACAGGACAAGGGGTAATGGGTTCAAACTGAAACAGGAGAGGTTTAGATTGGATATAAGGAAGAAATTCTTTCCTGTTAGGGTGGTGAGATGCTGGAATGGGTTGTCCAGGGAGGTTGTGAGTGCTCCATCCCTGGCAGTGTTCAAGGCCAGATTGGATGAAGCCTTGGGTGACATGGTTTAGTGTGAGGTGTCCCTGCTTATGGCAGGGGGGTTGGAACTAGATAAGGTCCTTTCCAACCCTGACTATTCTATGATTCTATGATTACTCCACTTGACCTGCTGGCAGTGCTCATCCTGACGCAGCTGCACTGATATGGCCAACCCTTTCTTGACCACAGGGGCACCTGGCTGGCTCATGAACAACTTGTGCACCAGGACCCCAGGTCCTTCTCTGCAGAGCTGCTTTCCATCAGGTCAGCTCCCAGCTTGTACTGGTGCCTGGGGTTATTCCTCCCCAGGTCCAGAACCCTGCACTTGCATTTGTTGAATTTCAAAAGGTTCCTTTCTGCCCATCTCTCCAGCCTCTCCAGATCCGTCTGAATGACATACTCTTGAGTATCAAATGCTCCTCCCAGCTTCATATTACCCGCAAACTTGCTGAGGAAACTCTATCCCTTCATCCATTGATGAGTAAGTTGAGGAAGCTTGGATCCTGTATTGACCCATGGAGAACACCACTAGTTACAGGTCTGAACTAGACTCTGTGCCACTGATGACAACTCTCTGAGATCTGCTATTCAGCCAGTTCTCATCTTCCTCACCATTCACTCATCTAGACAGCACTTTCAGAGCTTGTCTGAGCAGATGTTATAGGAGACAGTGTTGAGATCCTTTCTGAAGTCTAGGTAGGCAACATTCCCTGCTCTCCCCTAATTTATCCAGCCAGTTGTCCAATTGTAGAAGGCAATATAAGCATGACTTTCCTTTGGTAAATCCATGTTGACTGCTGCTGATCATCTTCCTGTCTTCCACATGCATAGAGATGGCCTCCAGGATGAGCTGTTCCATCACCTTATCAGGAATTGAGGTGAGGCTGACTGGTCTGTAGCTCCCAGGGTTCTCCTTCTTGTCCTTATTGAAGACTGGGATGACATTTGCTTTCTTCCAGTCCTCAGGCACCTCTCCTGATCACCATGACCTTTCAAAGCCTTTTGAAGGCTATCGCTTGAAGTAGAATTTTTATAGGAAATGCTTCCCTACTATAGCTCCAGAAATATAATGAACTAGATTGGGAAGTGAGTAATTTGTATTGACTCCTTTCCAGCCACAAGGGTGCGAAAGCCCCCAGTTTCCTGCCTTCTCTCCCTGCAGAAACTGGGAGGAGGTCTCAAGAAATTGGGTGAGAGTGCGGACTTGAAGGTAAGCCTGGCTCAGATGGGAAGATTAAAGGCAGATTGTTATTCACATCAAAATTACTTTGCAGAAATATTCTATAAATACTGGAAATTTCATCAGTTTATTTTTATCATATGTAAGCATATTCCTTCTGCTTCCTGAACATAAATGAACTGGCTTGATCCTACTCTTTTTTATTTAATGGAATTATTATTCCCTTTGTATCTCCCCTGCTGCTTCATATCACTGCTGAGTATTTATTAAGAACTAGTAAAATTCATGAATTTTGCTTGCTTGCCAGGTACAGAAAAATATGGAACCAGACAAACGGCAAACTTCTGTGCTTACTCAACAGGGAATGCTATGGCTATAACACACTACTGGATTATATTAAAAGGTAGCAAAATTGTTAAAATGAAACAACAATTTTCACATCTCATGACCAAGGCTGGCAAAGTGCTGATGGTGCAGATTTCACAAAAAAAATGAGATGGTGAGCACGAAGGCAGTGGCTGTTTTAGTTGCACATTACCACATTATGGTTAAAAATTAGGACCAGAAAGCACAATTTTTCAATCTGTTTAAATATGGGGATAAGGTTGATAAATTTTCTCTGAAAATGCAAACTTTGCATTACAAATTGAAGCCCCAGTCAACATCCTGTCCTTAATCTGGCCCATGCCAAACACCATTTTCCTTTTCTTTTTCCTTTTTTCTTTTTTCCCCATTTTCTCATGATTCCTCTGAATTTTTTCACTGGCCCCAGGGACCTACTTGTTAAAACTCTGTTCTGCAAAAGAGAAGATGGAGAGCCCAGCTTCTCAAAGAAATACGTGCGTCTAATCCTCATTGAAAAGGTGGGGGCTCATGTTAGTACATTTGGTATTTGTAACTTCAAAATTTATACTGCAAAGCTGCTCTGAAAAGGTATTAAATTCATTGTGTATGAAAAATTCTCATCTCCTATTTCTTGCAAACCAGTAAGTTATTTTGATAATTTTAACTCACTATTAAGACCACATCTCAATTACATTAAGTAACTACTTATATAAAACATTTAACATCTAAAAACCCTATTTTGCTTTTTTTGAACATTTGATGATATCTAGGAGTCATGCAAATTGTGAACAACATGCAGGGAGGCCTTCCATTTCAGAAATTATTAGGCATGTTTGATTCAGGTGTTAGTAACATTAGTGAGTCAAAAGGTGTAAATCACTTGTTCAGCTTGGCTTGATACTGAGATTACACTTCAGGTCGAGTCTCTGGGTTCAGAAAAAGGCTATCTTTGCTTCTCACAAAAATGTTAAACTGCCACATCAGGAAAGAGAATGCCTACATAGATTGAGAGATTTCTCATTGCTTCCAAAAATGCTAAGCTTCATTGTGTACACCGTGTTTTCTAAAGAGAAAGGCACCAGGTTCCTTATTTCACCTGATTCCAGCAGAAATAAAGCTGCAAAAATGAACACAGGGTACTTCACGCTTGAGGAAAGATATTATTGTATCATTAAGAAATGATATCCTGCTGGCTCGGGAGAAAGCCTCCAAAATTACAGAAATAACAAAAGCAGAATGAAGCTTTCTAATAATAGGATTTATGGCTCTATGTTTTATTTTGTGTGAGTACTTTATAAGCAAGTAAACTGGCATTTTGTGCATCAAAGTGTCACTTTGCATCCATAATATGGGATTATTTAAAGACTTCTTCTTGGCCTTTGTGCCTCTGTGTGTGTTCGTGTATGTACACATATATAAATATATATCTGTTATATGTATACACTATATATACACATACCACATATATATGCTATATGTGTATACATCCATAGGTATTTAAGTTTTTCCCACTCCTAGTTTTGAGGAATCTACTGAGTATTGTCTCTTTTTCTTGTAAAGTCACAGAGCTATAAAGCTATGTGCAAGTCCCTCTGTCATATACCTCTTATTTAAAATGGTGATCAGTCACAAAAAAAGGGAGCATGCGTGCATGTGTGTCTGGCAAACTGAAGTGTTTTCATTAGCTCCACCAATGATATATAGAAGACATTAGGATTTGTGATCTGGCACTGGTAAAGGCTGATTCAAGAGATTTAATAACATGGGAGCATTATGTAAAATCTTGCAATCAGCCGCACAGAGAAAAGATGGGCACCACCACACTGATTGCCTGGGAAGACCTTGTAGATCTGTAGGATGGGGAGGATGCCCAGGAAGGGAGAGGAACAACCCACATTACAGAGTGGTTTAATTTAAGACAACTGGTAGTACAAAAGTTTAAATGCATCTTCAGTTAATGCAGAATACATATTTTCATTATTTATTGCTCTGGATGTAAACTTGAAGGAACAACCTGAGTAGGATGACAGTCATGGACTGAGAAACCAGTTTTGCAAAGATCATAATAAAAAGAACTGTGAAGGAAAATAAGGAGAGGGAGTTGTGACATGATCTTCATTTGCTCACCAGCTGCACAGGTTATATCTAAATCTGTAATGGGACATATGGACTCCAGCCTACGACTTACTAGAAGGGCAACACCTGTGGACTTCTCAATCAGACCGCCTCTGTCTCACTATCTCATAAAACATCATACAGATGATTTGAGTTGAGACAGCAGCTGAAATACTATTTCACAAGGTAAAGAAAAAGTGTGCAGGTCATGGTTGGTGCTGTGCTTATGCCCACCTTACTCTTCAGTCACTGAATAGTCATGGCCATAGCTGAACATAAGGAAAGCAAATAAATTGTAGAAAACCTAATCTACCTCCTACCACTAAGCAAATTCAACTATACGTTACAGGAATAATCACATTGAGGAATATCACTGGAAGGAGAAAAAGGATAGTGAAAGATATGGGCAACTATAAAAGTGGAAACTTTATATATGGATTTTGAATTTGCCATACTCTTAGGATCCAAGGAAGAGACCCAGAGGTGAGGCAACAGGAAGTCATGACAGTGACATTTTGGCTGATCTGCAAGAAGAAATACTAGAGAAGCTAGTAAGTCATCTCCCAGAGACTAGAAAGTCTTGTCACTGACAGTGCTGGAGGTGAGGGGAGCAGAGGGCTTCAGAAACAGCCTTGAAAATTAAGTTCTAGAGACAATGAGTTTGATATGGGGTTTATGGCAGCCAACACAAGGTGAAGCATCAAAGAGAAGGAGGTATGAGACTGAGAGCATGCAGATGCAGTGGAGTGAGGAGTAAGTTGGAGAATATTTAACATAGACAAATGGATGATCCCCTCAGCCATAAGGAGTAAGATAGAGGAAGATGGCAACCACAAAGAATTTGCACTATTACTTATTAATATCTGGATATGCCTTTACTTCCTATGTATCAATGCCTTCTATACCCAATGTGCAGGTTCATAGGCAGTTAACAAAATAAGAAGCATCATGAAAATTACAAAACAGAGTAGTGCATATGTGTTTACAGAGGGGACCCAGGCAGATAATTGAAATGGATTTCATTGTCCCAAACACCCTAAGAACTAGGCCATTCTAACTGTATGAGCTTAGAAAGCTGACTGCAAACTTTCATACAGACAGAAGTATGACCTTTGTCCTGAAAACACGTGGGAGCACGCTTGGCCCTGCCCAATTCTTGATGTTGAAGTAACTTCTTTCCTGATTTTCTCAGGACTGATTCTTTGAAGCACTGGCTTTTTATTATGCTTCCTATTTCAACTAAGCATTTAATAGTAAACAATACACCACATGATCTCTGGTGAATATCAAAGTCTCATTTGTAATGAAATAAGTTAAAACTGCCCAAACTTAAAAAAGCAAATGTGTAAACCAAACCTTTGCCTTTGAAATTAAGTAATTTCAAAACAACTCTAACACCAAAGCAGGGGAAAGCAGAGAAGTAAAACAAACAAGGAACCTGGAGAGACGTGAGAGGATGGAACCAGACCAAATGACAGATCACAAACCTGGGGAATCAAGTAATATGCAAATAGTGGTAATCAACAGGGATAACAGGAAAAGCATGATCAAAGCAAAACTCTTCTGATATAAATGACTCCTATGGCATGCTAGAAGTGCATTAGCACCCTGTAACCACAATAAAAGAGCCCAACAAAGTAATTTGTATCAAAGAGTAGCGCGCAGAAAGAAAGAATACATAATAAAGCGACACATGGTAAGCAGGTTCCACCTCTTGCCTACAATTAACTCAAGAAAGTGGAAAATGGTCTCACTAACATACATGACATTAAAGAAAAAATTAAGGACAATAAAAACAACACCCTCCCTCCAAAACAGCAGATGAGATTCTGCATAAAAGAACTGAAAACATCTGAAGAACTGAAAACATGATGAAGCAGAGCAAGCCTCTTAGGAGCCATCATCAAGCCACATTTCTCTATAGTCCTTATCTTCTCCACTAATAAACACATCTCTGCAGGTTCTTGAGAATCACACTGCCAACATCTGCTCTGTCCCCTTTGCAGTGTTTCAAGTCCCATCCTCGCTGCAATCCCATGGTATTCTTATCATCCCACTAATTCACTTACAGTCCCACAGTACTCTAATAACCCCCTGACATCAGCCTCCCACATTCCTCCAGCTACCTTCCATCTGCCTTCAGCGATACCCTCCAGTAGGTTTCATGTTCCTGGCATCGCCACCTGAATAAGTTGTGCTTGCTCCTATGTGCTGTATACTTCACCAAGTCACAGAATTGCAGAGTGTGGAAGGAACTTTGCCTCCAGTTCAACAACCCTGTCTAAGCAAAGTCAATTAGAAATGGTTGCTCAGGGCTATGTCCAGTTGGATTTTTAATACCTCCAGGGATGGAGAGTCCACAGCCAATCTGGGCAACCTGTGCTAGTGATTGACCACCTTCACAGTAAAAATGTTTTTTATTAAGTGGAGTTCACTGTACAATACCTGTCTTTGTCCTGTGACCCCAGTATGTTCCCTAGTATGTCCAGCTCTGAGCCATACCACACTAACCTGCTCTGAGTACCCTTAACACCAAATCTACATGCCTTTCACCTGCATGCAGAGGCTGCCATCTCCTATGTCTTCTAGCAAATGTGCTTTTCTTGTTGGTCAGGCAGAGGATGGAATGCACTGCATCTCTGTCCAGGGTGTGGTTGGCCATGTGCATGGAAAAGGGCCAGCCTTTTCACTGTAAGGTGGACTAAATATATCCATCAGGTTTGAACTCTCTCCTTCTTCCCTTGGTGACCGGCTTAATAAGGTCCTTTCCTCTACACTATCATCAGTTCACATCTCTCTGGCATGTAATTGTCCCTTGACCTGGCTCAAAACTGGCAGTAGGTTAAAAAAAATTGGAAAGAAGCTAACAAAGAAAGCCCAAATTAAATGAGGGTGTTCATCCCTTCCCATTGGCAAACCTTAGACTCTAAAACAACATTTATGTTTCTAAAAACAAGTGGGAGGAATTAGGCCCAAGCATAACAGAAACACGTAGCTATAGACTGGATTGAGAATAAAGAGATGAGACTTCAAATGGTCTGATGACCCAAAGAGACATTTGAGATGCTCATGATGGATATCACTGACATCCCTCTTCAGCCAGGGAAAAGACTTGAGAGCAAATAAGATAATTTCTGGAAAAAATGAGCATACTAAAAAAAATCATTACTCACCCAATGTACTCCATAAAGAATACAGGTGCTATGATCCCTGGACATTGACCTTTTTAATGAAGCTTTCAGAGAGAAACAAAAGATTTGAGCAAGAGAAAAAACCTGTGATGCCAAATTTACTTCATAAATCAGTGAATGGCACTGAGCACCCCTTAACCTCAGAGACCATTTTTCTTCCTTCCAAGGAATCTGCAGAGCAAGATCCATATAAAAAATTCTCATAATAAAACCCAGGTTGCCTGGGGAAAAGATTAAAATTGTTCTAAAATAGCATCTGATTCTATGAATGGAATGAGCTAATTTAATAACACTGAAAAATATTGAAGAAACCAGCTTCCAGCTGAGACAAGTTTAGTAAAGCTCATCCTGGTTTAATATTTTGGCTCACCTGGTGAAAATGCCGTGAGGGTCTCAGCTGGAGCCTCAGCTGTGCTAATGTGCAGGACATACATTGGAAGTTCAGATACCAGATGGGGGGATTTCACTAACTGCTTAAATCAGCACTCATGGCTGGCCACCAGTTGGCAAGCACAGGAACATCTATAGGTTTGTATTATGCTATAAAGCACAAAAGCAATGGGGCACAATGAAGTACAGGACCACAAAGGTAACCCTATTCTCAGGCATATGTAGAGGTAATTGCTTTCTGTGTGACTGTAGGAGTCTGGTATTTGCCATTGAAAACTAGCATGTAATGATTTTCATTTTAAATACAACATAATCAAAAATCTACACTATACATGTGACATGCACACACACATACATATATATACACACAGACTTTTAGCTAAAATACTGGAATGAAGGAAAAGCTATTGATATTTAAGTGTTTTGGAACTCTTACTCTGAGAAACCTGGCTACTGAAGTTATGCCCTTTCCTGTTTTAGCATTTTGAAGCTGTTTTCAAAGCTACCTTTCCTTGATTTGAGAGCCAGACATCCAAGTGATTCTGAGAAGCTCGTTTTGCAAGGATACCTCTGTATGGTGAGATGAAAACAATTGCACAGCTAAGACCCTCTCCACTTCAAGATTATTTATTTAAAATACAATCCTATGCTATGAAAGCAGCTCCTAAATCTGAGCTGGAAACCTGAGCAACTTGAAGTGCAAGTAGGGTCAATCCATACATATCCAAATGCCAATTCAGTTGGCTGGTAAACTAGTACATTAGGCTATTAAATCCAGCCTCAGTGGTGGCACAGTAATTTCAATCACAGTTGGCACAGTATGGCAGAAAGCACTCCAGTTCCCATACAGTCTTTGGAGGAAAGACAGACTTTGTTATTGTGAAGGTTTCTAAATCTCACTTGGAGAAGGATCACCAATGGACACTTTTGGTTATGTCCCACACAGAAACTAAAAACGATCTGGTAATTCCAACAAGCTTACGCACTCCTATAGTCAGATGATGTATATTCAGTTATTGTCAAAAAGTAGAAAACATAATAGTATATTAGAAAAATATGTTATGCTGAGAAGATATAAAAAAATGAAAGCTATTTCCACATCTTCCCCTGTACCGCATCACTCCATATCGCAATACTTTGCTATCTTTACTATCTTTTGCATACTTCTATTTATAACTTTACTATAACTTTGCTGTTTAACTATACTTTTGAACTCAAACCCCTCAAATCCATAATGCATGTCAGGAGAATTTGTATCAGGATCCAGTACAGCTGAGGTCTTACTCTTTGTGACCATCAGAGTAAGAAGGATGAATGCCAGTTCTTGGGGCTATGGTGGCATGTGGATTTCAGCTGATTCCAGATCTTAACACGAAGTTCAGATTTTTAGAGTTATCTAGGGACAGAGATCTTACTCCTGTAGCTAAAGAGAGACCTCTTATAGTCTTAAAACGATGATACTTTTCCTGAGAAAGGAAAGGATTTTTAATTCTTTTTTAATTTCAGGGGTTTTGTGTGACTCTAAAATGAATTAAAGCCCTTAACCTTTGGTTAAGGTTAACCTTTGGTAAGCAAAGATTGGGTAGATTTTACATAGATTGGGTAAATTTTAGACTTGTTCTTTAACTTATAAAATAAAGTTAACGAAGACCAGTGTCTGAGCACCAGAACACAGAAGAAAACTTTGTCTTTAAAAGAAATTAGTGACTTTTGCTGATAGGTAATTTTGATTTGTGAGCCAGAAAGATATAATCATATGGAGGAGAGGCAAATAATTCTCAAGTGGAACAATTCCAATCAATTTCAACATATTGACAGAAGTATTCTAAAGCTCTGGAAGTGTGCAACCTTTCTCTTTATGAAGTAAAATTAATCTACAATTGTAGTGTTTAATTATTTTCAAAGGTTCTTTGTATTTTCTGTCTTTGTAAAAATTACTATTCTAAACCGATCTAGTTTTAGCATGGTTACTTTTTCAAACCTCAAAAGTAAGTCTTTTTCATGTTTCTCATTTTTATGTGCTATCAAGTACTTCTGTTACTTCTCTTTATATTCCATAGTTTTGAGCACAGTTTTGTAACGCTGTTATGACCATAATCAGTGCCTTTATGCCTAGGGTGATGTTCAAGTTTGTCTTTGCACTCACTAAGCCACTGTGAAAAGGACAAATGCCACCACCACTGCCTTTTGACTGAACAGTGATGGGACCAATCTCCTGTGCAGGTGTCAATGCAATGTGCTCATAGTTCTGTGTCCCGAGGACTTTATGATGATGAGCAGGAACACGTTTTGCAAATGGAGCTGCCATAAGGGCATGTAGATGGTCAGGCATAGATCTAGAGCTATAACATGTCTCATGTACCCTTACTTTGATTTTAGCAAACTGCATCCCAACAACTCACCTTCAGTCTGGATCCACATGGCAGAACAGATGAGTTTTGCAGTGCACCCTGAATTCACACAAGCTATCTTGGAGTGTGGTGGAGCTCTTTTCCTTCCCATGCATCCAAAGCTTCCTCCAGGGAAAGCCAGGGCCTGGGGGGAGACTACAGTCATTCATCTAGGTCTCTCCTCAGCTGCCAGTGAGATCTTGCCCAGCTGTGTCACAGGGGACCAGGTTTCCAGCATAGACCATGCAGTAAATGGAGAGGACATGGTTCACCCTTGGGAGAGGCTCTTCTCTCTATGCTGAGATTACAGGGACTTTTGGGTAAGCAGGCTCCTATCCTAAAAACCTTACAGTTAGGTGAGATGAATTCAGACAATCTTTAAACAAAGCCAGTTGAATACTGCTCACCACTCTTTAGACGGGCTAAATCAGGTGTAACTTGGTTTGTCAGATTAATAAAGTCTGGTTAAAAATACACAGAAATTAAGAAACATAGTGATATTTTATTAAAACTGTTGATGTTTTATAACCTTTTTACACCTCGGGTACACATCTTAGCAAAACTGCAGTGAACATGACCTTCATTTTAACAGGCATTAAACTGTTAGGATTTCTTTATTTGTTTATTTGTACAGACTGGGAGGTTTCCTTCTGTTAAGACACACATTTTCCCTTATTTTAGAACAGATGTTTCTAGTTCCATCTACAAAATAAAAGTCAGGAGTATCATAAAAAAATCCTATGTATGACGCATGTGTTTTGAAGAGTGCCCAGAAATGAATTTTAATGTATAAAATATTTGCATTTCTTCTTCCTCTAAAGAAAGGCAGGAGTATAATCTCAGTTTTGACCTGATTTATACTTTATGAGAATGTGCATAAAAGAACATAAATACTATTAATGCAATTTTGTGTCATATTTCATGAGTATATTTTTGCTTCTTCTTACTAGTGCTTCCTAGTTTCATCTGCTTACTGCCTTCCTTGGGAAAGAAATGATCATGTTGATATAAAATATTATATCAAATACACCTGAGAACATGCACTCCTGGATTTTAGAAAATAAAGAGATTTTTTCCAAGCTTCTGCTTTGCTACAGGGAGAGGGTATAAACGGCTTTGGTTAATGTCTTTAAAAGTGCTGATAGACATAAAAATGGGAGCTGCACTCCTGCTCCTTTCATACATTAAAAGGGTCTGAAAGGTACTCATGAACAGAAGGAAATGGGATTAGAGGAATATTTGCTTGGTAGGGTAACTAGAAAAGCCCTGGGCTGTGGGGTTGGTTATAATACCAGCATTAATGTAACTAACCATATTGCTACAGTCTGCAACTGAGAAGAGGGTTCTGGGAAAAAGGGAAAGGTTCTGTATGTTTTTTACATATAATGGCAGTTTATTTCCTAAGATTGCTGCTGGAGCAGAAACCATATTTCACATTAATATCACTTAATATGTTATTCATTGCCCTGGGCTCCAGAAACGAGCAGTGAATTAGGTCATGGTGAATAAATACCTATCAGTGTCCATCAAGTGACATTCCTCATCTCTTTCCCCTCTTTCTCCATTTCATGTGGTATCAAAATCTCATTCTATTGTTTATCAGGCAGTACATGACAGAGCAAACCTTTCTGGGGGTGGCAATAAATATATAGCTTCCATTACAGCTGGAGTCAACCTCAATACAAATGGTAAGGCTGATGTAAATCCCCCTTATTTTGATGAGGTATGTGCTGCATTTGATCAAATGAGTGCATTTTAAATGACCCTGAACTAATTACCTCTCAATGACATGGCACAAGGCCAAACCAAGGGCCAGCTCAAGCTGCTAGAGCTCAGCAGTCTCCGTGCTGCACCCAGGTCCATCAGTCCTTCTCTCTCCCCTTGCCAACAGGGTGGCCAGGACTGATTTTTGCAAGTCCTGGCTTATAAACAATGACTTCTGAAGCTACTCATCAGCAGCTTGATAGTGACTCAACCCTTATCTTTGTTTGGAAAATTATCCCATTTTCTTTTTTATCGCATGTCCTTTGCCTCCAACAGTGGTTGATAAATTGCTATTTTGATATACATTGACATATGGCTCCTGAAGTACTAAATAAGTGATTCAGGCCACTGCAACAGTAAATTTATAGCCTGCAGATGCAACCCTAGCTCCCGATGACGCCCAGGCTTTGTGCAGGTGACACCTTCCATTGTGAGAGAGGTAGTTCCTCAGACCTCGGCACTACTGGGTAATGGAGGCTTAGCAATCTACCTAATCAAAATCTGATCAGGGCACTAAAATTAATGGGATAGTGGAGTGTTTTAACGATAATTAGGGTCCTGTAGCATTGTCCAGGTTTTTAAATCATATTTACAACAATTCTTTTAATAATTACCTGCTACAGTCACTAGGGCAAGGTTGGTGGCCTGCATTTAGCCATGTAAAAGTGTTATATGGCTTTATTGACCACTGACATCTGTCCCAGGCTCACAAGTGGCCCCATGTTGCTGTGTTGCATTTGGTGAATGCATGGTGTGTGCCCTGCACTAACCACCAGAAATGAAACTCATCAGGAACTGCCGAGGAAAGAAGAAAAAAGAGGTTTCTACGGAAAGTTTTCTGGGAAAGCAGAGATTTATGCTTGCAACCTGGATTGAAAAAAGAAAATAGGCTTTTGTAACGTGTGATAATTTGGATCAGAAAGTGAGGGAATAGTGCTCTTTTGTAGCCTGGCTGGAATGGCAACTAGTTTTGGCTATACAGTTTCCCAATAGAGGAAAAATCACTTTAAATATCTAGTTAGAGACCTGTTACTATTTTAGGGGAATGCCCTGAAGGCCTTCACCTTGTCCTTTCTATTTATGCATTTATACTGCTTTAGTTAAGACTGTGACAGCACTTCTGTCTAGGTACTGTATTTTCCAGAGGCCACGGGATCTTTTTTAACACTGTAATGTGCACGTAAAAATGAGCTTTGGGCTGCAACCTGTATTAAAAGATTTGAGCCAAGCAGCAGATTCATTTGACCAAATTAAGACTTCTTATCACAAGTAGTTGGAGGTTTTTGAAGTTCTACATGTGGAAAGTGGGAGTGCAGTATACAGACTGGGACAAGAATTTCCTGAAGTACCTTTGAGCAAGAAAGAGTTCCTAGCAGTGCAGGGGAATACAGAGGAGTATGAAAGCATGCAGTCACTGAAGAAAGGTGTCTGCCTTTGTTTGTGTCAGTAAGCACGGGAATGAAAACTGAACCATAGTTAACTGAATGTAAGGATCATTCTGTGATTCTACAATGAGAAGAGCTTTAATGGTGGGGACAGATTCGGAAAGGGGTGTTTATGATTCTATGATCCTGAACATTATACACATTGAGTATTTTCTAGGATTAAGCCACAAACAGTTAAGGATGTTATATTTCTGAGTGAAATAAGAAATGTCCTTAACTGGTCGTGGCTTAATCCTTGAAGATATTAAACATATATATGCTGACTTTGCAAATTAATTCAAACAAACACCTAACTTACTCTGGGTGTCTTTGTGCAGATGATCCCAGGTGAATGCAGCTAATGACCCTCCTTTTGTAAGTTAAGCTGGATCTCTGCAGATGCTTCTGTCAAACTGATGCTTCTATTTATTTAAACTATACTAAGATAAAGACTCAAACTTTCTACATAAGCAAAGTTTCAACTGGATTTTAAGGAAGGACTCATCCAGACTTCAGAAGATTTTTTGAGGTGGTAAGGTGGGGAGAAGTCCTAGAGCCTATGGGTCAGTGGCTGTAAGAATGAGTAGAAATAGAAAAAGCTGGAATGTTGCACTGGAAAAAAGAGCCAGAAAAGTGTTCAGTGAAACAGAAAGATTTATGTTCTATTTCATTAAACAACTCAGGTTTATTCAGAATTGCAAATATTGGACAAGACTTAGGGCTGCTCTGGGTTAGAAGTTTCAGTTTTGACTATGGCAAGCTAGAATATTTGTATGTTTCTAAAGAATCATCTCTTTCTTGAAACACAGTGTTGGCCAGGAATTACAGCTCCAGGGGGGTATGCAGGGAAAAGCCATTTCACTTGAGTTGCCCCTGAAAATATATTGGCTTCAAGCGTATAAAAGGCTTCAAGCCCATCTCCTGACTGAACAAGGGTGGACTCTACTGATACCACCCTGAAAGGCTAGAGCAGCTTAATGTCAAAACAGGACAGGGAGTAAGTGGTAAAGCTAGCCATGAAGCTGAGCAGTAAATGAGGGTCTAGTTGGTTTAGGGTTCATGTTTCCTCAATATCAGTTACACTAGGTTGCACTAACAAATGTGGCACACTGCATAACCACAGGGAGCCTCTCTTTTCTTGTAGAAGGGATGCTGGTGATAGATAGCCACATTTATATTTGCAATAATTTATGCTAATAATTTATGTCTGTGGCATCTCAGCAGTCTTTTCTACAAAACATCTGAGAGACTGAACAATTTTTTACTGTCTGTGGAATTAGCTAGGGTTCACAAAATATACAAGGGGATGGTGATTAAAGCTGGGGTAACTGACAATTACATTACAGATAAATTGGTATTACTGCCCATTGTTTAAAGCCACTGGACACTGTGTTTGGCAGACTGATTTGACTGTGTTCTTTTTGTCTTTTCCTATGGATAATTTTTATCTCTTGCTTCAAAAGCTAACTCGCTTCCTTTGAAGGACAGTAAGCTTGACAGGGTTCAAGCTAAGCTTCTTGAACTTAAATCCAGCATGGCTATCCCCTGACTGAATCAGCTTTAACTTGAATTGTGTGTCTCTAATCTTTCACACTGTTTCAATTATACTCCAAAGCAGCTGAGGACTATGTGAATTCTAGTGCTAAATTTAATCAACTGCTCCTCCAAGGTGGAAGAGAACATATCTTTGGAATTAATGAAAAGAGACAAATGAAATCAATCCATGGTGTCTTGGTTCTGTCCACTCTGCACCAGAGAACATCCCAGAGAAAAGACCTTCAGTAGCAACTGAAGCCTGAAGTCTGACAATGTGAGAGCTTAAAACTGCAAGGTATGAAACCCATGAAGAATGGTACACTTCATCCGGACTGTAGAATCAACAAGAATTTAATAAGTTAATCAGATCATCACCATTCGAGTGCACATAAATTTGAATTGTTTCCCCATTATGAAGTGCTTGTCTGTAAATTATTGCAGAGAAAGCCATTTTCAAATTAATGTTTGAGCTATTAGAAAATACAAAGGACATTTTCATTAATTGGAGACAGCTTTTCTTCCTCTGTCTTTATCATTACCTTTGGTACCCAGAATCAGTTTAGTGCTCAAATTTATTGATGTGTATGATTCGGTGGCATTATTTGTTTAGAATTTGTCCAATACCTGGTGGAATAAACTCATTAAGGGTAAATGAATAGTTATGTAGTCATCATCTAAAATGAGTCACTGCAGTTCTCTGAAGTCATTACAGTTTCTTTGAACACAGCTGGAAAGAAAGCCTTTGTGAAGGTTACAGCTTTCCTCTCGGAATTGAACCACCATTAATTTTCATCCCTTCCTTGGAACTGCTTCTGTTTACAGACAATGAGACTTATTCTTTAGCAGAAGACGTAATACATTCTACCCAAAAATGTACCAAATCCACTGGCTAAATGTTCCATATTTATGATGCCAAAATGCATTTGTTTTCAGTATATAGAAGCTGTTCTTCTTTCTTCAAAAAGAAGAACATCATTTGGCCAAATAGCTGATTTAAAATCACTGGTTTTGGGGATAGATATGAGATACAGCTTGTACAGATGACAAACTTCCTTCCACTGAAGGTCAAAGGAAGAGGAGGGCTTGCATATTGCAGATCATATTGTATAGGATCTCTATTTCAGTAAAACTGCCCACAAGGAAAGAAATTCCTAACTTCAGGTTAGAATTCCTGCAAATGAACATACGGTATGAAATCGGGCATGGGCGTTTCTTTCTTTTAGAAATAAATATCTCCATAATCTTTGCCTACCTGTTTGGATGCTTCATAATATAGGGAAATGGAACTATACTTTGACAATATTCATACCATCTTCAGAGTCTATTCTAATGTCCAGTATTAAAGAGATTTGTAAGGTGTAAGCAGTAACAATATACCACATAGGAATAGACAAAGGATTCCTACTCACTTTTTACTGACATGTGAAATATCTCAGTGCAAAGGCAAATCTATATAAACTAATACAAGTCAAAATGCAACACACTGCATTCAGCATAAGCCTTTTGAGAACCTTACTGCTTGAAAGCTGTTCCGCAGAGAAGGCTGTATGCTAGAAAAACCCTAAGAAAAAATTCCTGCTAAAACTGACAGTATCTAATCATCTTGCTCACAGCTACAAGCAGCTCAGTTACTTGAGTTTTTCGTATAACCAGCCTTAATATGTTTTGTAAGCACGCTGTCTATATTTCTTCCTGCTTGCTTAAAGGCTAAGTTCATTTGTCACAAGGCCAGAAACATCTATGAAGGGAATATCAGATGTTTACAGCATTTGTAATATTGTCCTCAGGCCAATGCATTCCAAAATATGCTGGACTCCCTCCACCTGTTTTTAGAATGCTTGTGGAGTGCAGGTATGGCTGCAACACTGTTTACACAAGATCTGAGCCAATGCCCACTGAACTCAGCAGGAGCTTTTCTTTCAAGTTCTGTGAGTTTCCGATCATGCCTACGGTCAGGGTTATTTCACTTTAGACAACTTAACAGGAATTAGTACCAATTTATTTTCCTCTTTTTCTTCTTTCTTCCTATTTTTTTTATTTTTTTTTTTTTTTATTTTTCC
>NDXB01005919.1:163535-212947 GCA_002631895.1 Agapornis roseicollis | reverse complement strand
GTTCTTTTTTCTTTTTTTTTTTTTTTTTTTTTTTTTTTATTTTCCCCTGGCACAGGAATATAATTAAAGACTCAAAGAGATGTCTGAAACGCAACCAATGAGACATCTGATATAGCGCAAGTAAGGTTTGCTTCAATTAGGAATTCAGAATTGTGTTACACAGCACATTAAATGGCACATTAGCAGATGTAAATGCTTCCATCAAATTAAAAATGGTTCGTTTGCCTGTTAGATTATTTTTTGTTACGGTAATTATGTAACTTTCTGGTTTTCAACATCACACAGAGAAGAACTGATCCAACTTCTTTCTTTACTTGTGCATACTACAATCACAGAATCATACAATAGTTAGGGTTGGAAAGGACCTTAAGATCATCCAGTTCCAACCCCCCTGCTATGGGCAGGGACACCTCACACTAAACCATGTCACCCAAGGCTCTGTCCAACCTGGCCTGGAACTCTGACAGGGATGGAGCACTCACAACTTGCCTGGGCAACCCATTCCAGTGCCTCACCACCCTAACAGGAAAGAATTTCTTCCTTATCACAGAATCCTAAGGGTTGGAAGGGACCTCGACAGACCTTCTAGTCCAACCCCCCTGCGAGAGCAGGGTAACCTGGAGTACATCTCACAGGAACTTGTCCAGGCGGGCCTTGAATATCTCCAACGTGGGAGACTCCACAACCCCTCTGGGCAACCTGTTCCAGTGCTCTGTCACTCTCACAGTAAAGAAGTGTTTCCTGATGTTCACATGGAACCTCCTATGCTCCAGTTTACACCTATCGCCCCTTGTCCTATCACTGGACATCACTGAAAAGAACCTAGCTCCATCATCCTTATATCCAATTTAAACCTCCCATGTTTGAACCCATTGCCCCTTGTCCTATCACTACAGTCCGTCCCCAGCATCCCTATAGGCCCCCTTCAGATACTGGAAGGCTGCAATGAGGTCTCCACGCAGCCTTCTCTGTTCCAGGCTAAACAGCCTATCTTCATACAGAAGGTGCAAGAAGTGGACAAATACAGTTTTTCTCCCAGGAAACACTGGACCACTGCATGTGGTACAGCATACCAAAGCAGCAAAGATAGATAGGAAAAATTGCACATCATCATTTTAGATGTATCATGCTAACTGTTTCAAATATGATTTCTGTACAAAGCATCCATATTTTAAGAATTCACCATCTCCTAGAAGTAAGAAATTGAAAAGCAGAGCAGTTGAGAAGGTATTTACAGGAGAAAGACAGCAATGCAAAATGGGTAACCTTAACTTGGTTGAAAAATTCTGAGTTATTCTCCAAAAGGTTTTCTCAGGGAAAAACACTCCTGTTGAAAGGTAACTCTAAATGCAGAGGAGTGAAGCAAGAGGCAGGAAATCAATGCAGAAGGTACTGCTGGAGCAGGAAAGGCTTGTTGCTGTGCCTCCATCTGCAGCAGATTATCTTGCCATAAAGGTCAGGAGATTTGTTTGTAGCAAGGCTGTACCTTCAGGCAAACTGCCCTCCCAGAGCCAGGAAATCAAAGCACAAGACTCTACTGAGTTATAGAGGTCTGTTCTCCATCCCATAATGACAGCTGCCCCACAGTTCCTAACCTTCCACCTTATCTTCCCTGTTGAACCTAAATCAGAGCATTTTAACTTTTCATGAGGCAGAAGCTCAAAACCTGCCAATATGTCAGGTGGTAACATTGCACTGTGAGTCACCTGAGTTGATCACCTAGACTTCCTCAACCTTTGAAGGGCAAGGACAGCATCCTCTTTCTGACATGGTCCTGACAAAGATTCCCTTGTTCTTGGACATGCGATTCGTTATTGTAATTACTCAAAAACCTCAGCTGGGATCATGAGTCTTGGCAAAACACTTTGTAGCAGGATCTCTGGAGCACTCCTGGGTCTTGGAAAAGCTCTACCACAGATGTCACTGGTGTGTCTCCTACAGATATGAAGCTCCTTGCCTCTAGGCAAGGCTCCCCTGAGGAATGCCTTAGGTATCACAGCACAGAAATGTGCAGAGCATAAAACACAAGGCACAGATGTCTGAAGCCACAGGGCTAGGCCAGGCACATAATATCCCCCTTCATTGAATGGGATGTGTTGGATAGTTTACACAGTTCATGGTGGCCATGACACTGGGCAGCACTCAGCACATCACTGGAAAATGCTGAGCAGGCAGCCTTTCTGCAAATTCTGCTCCCCTGAAACACTGATACTGTCTTGTAGACCTTAGTTAGACATCTGAGACAGGGACTTGCAGCCTGAAGCCATCTGCTACCACCTGAGCTCTGCCACAAAAGAGTGCGGCTCTGGCGTTACAAAGCACAAGCCCTTGTCTGTAGGACTGAGGGAGGTTCTTGCTTGCTTTCGGCTTCTCCAGCCCTTTAGCTCTTGCAAAGCCATCCACATCACAGTTAACCTCAAGGGGAGCTAGAGACAGGGCTGTCCTACCAGTATGTGTGAAACGGTCATGATTCCTCTTGGCATTTCCCTTTGCTTTTGCCTTCATGGTCTTCCAAGATTCCTCACATGGCCATGAAATGCTGGTATACTTTCTTTCTGAGTTACTTATTCAGCCAGTTTTGAATGAAATCACTGCAAGAAGCATCACAGTAATATTCTCCCATTTTCTGGCAACTTTTATGTTCATTTGCCTTGTAGCTAAGTCAGTCAAAAATGAGAAATGAAGAGTAAACTCCCCTTTTCAGAAGGCTCATAAAGGAGTTTTCATTTCCTAATTTAAAGACTTCTGATCTTAAACAGAGGAAAAGCCACAAGAAAACCAAACCTTTTCTCTTACATCTCATTCATCTCAGCATGCAAAATTAGATCATTACAAGCTGCAGCAGCTTAATCGAGCAGCCTTTGAAACACAAAGGCCTCTGAATCAAATGGAGTTAACAGAGTTGGTTGGGTTTTTTTTACTACTGCTCCCATAATGTTCAAAGTCATTCATGTTCCCAAAGAGTGCTCACTGATGATTATAAGCAATGAAGCTTCGGATCCAGTTATACCTGTGCTTCCATCTGTTGTTGCAGAAACCAATTCTATCATCGTAAGTTTCTTGTTAATGACCTACTTCTTGAACTCATTTAAGATGCCTGTTCCTCTGCACTCTTCTTCATCGATGGTGTCAGTGGAATAGCTGCATTTATATTCAAACATCCTGAGTACAAAAATTGCCAGTTGATTTATGTCTGTCCTGGGTGTTCAGCTGCGGAGGAGAAAACACATTCATTTTCTACAGCTTGTAATGAACTGATTCTCCAGTTGTTGAGGCACATCATCTGACAGCAGCTCCTGGTTTGGGAGGATGTTTTTATATTCATTGGCATTCATTAATGACAAATGTACTTACCTGTGTATATCTGGGAAAGGAGCCTGATTTCAGCAAGTTTCCTCTTCACTTGCATATTCCCTGTGAAAATTTGATTTGTTCCAACAATACAACACCCACCAGGAGACTGTTCAATGGTATCTTTCTCCTTTTTCATGGATTTTATGAACTGCAGTTAAGAACTATTCCAAAAGATGCTTCCTATTCTCCTACTATTTAAAGGTTATTTTTAGATTACTTTGGACACTTCTGTGTGAGCTTTAGTGATGCTTCACATTACCCTATTGCCCAGAGCAGCACAGTATGACATTTGAAACTCAGAGACTTGTCTTCATTCATCTTCAGCAAAGCTCATGACCCCCCATCCTCTTTGAAAGCAGAATTCTTTCTCTGTTTTTCCCCCAACACTCTAGCTAAATTACTGATGTCCTTTGTATTTTTAACCTCTCTTACTCAGCCTTAGGGTTTGTCCCCCATACCCTTTCTTTTCTCCTTTGTCCACAGCAGCTGAGCTTTTTTACCTTCTCCTCTTGGTGCTGCATGGCTAGAAGATGGGTCCCTTGCTATGTGCCCTCATCCTACTGCAGATGGGGACACAGCAGAACCCAGAGCCAGGCAGGTGCAGGAACCACAGCAAATATAAACGTGCAGCAGACTCTGGTGGAGAAGGTGACTTGGTGACATTCCATAGTTAGTGAAAAGGGCCCTGTATGTGTTAGGTATTTCCCCTGCCCTTACGGCAGGTGAACATTGCATGGTGGAACTCAGATCTTGCTGCTCATCATTGCTTCTGCCTGATGTTGAGCAGTGCAGTGCCCAGATCACCACTCTCCATCACACCATACAACATGGTCAAAGGTAGAAAGTAGGCAGGTAGAAAGGAAGCACTCACCAACCCCTTCAAACTGAAAGGCAGTCTGTTACTTTGACTTTCCTCCCACACCTTCATTAATGTCCTATTTCTACTAAAGCAGAAGGGCAATACAATGAGAAAAGAGAGCTGGTGACCTATTTTGCATGGTGAGAGGACTACTGTTATATTCCAACTTGCTTTTTGGACATGTTGATTGCATTGCAATACATAAGTAAACAGGAGCTGTCACTTCTTTAACATCTGATGGAGAAACTGGAGTGAGCTTTCCTGACTGGCATACCATAACTGGATAACTGAAGACATTTCTCCTTTCCAGGCAATAACAACAGGAGCATTTTTTATGATGTCTCCTCTCTGTGTTCCCTTCAAAGCAAAGAAGATAGTTGAAAGAAATATGTGCGTGTGACAGATTATAGTAATGTGGCTAAGGCTTGTAATCAGCTTATATATGCAGTGATATGCTAGTTGCAGTTGTGTGGAAGTGGTGGTAATGGTGAAGTTTTTTATGGACATTTGGTAAAATGTTTTGAAATAATAAAATGAAAAAAGCTATTAATGATTCATTCATTTAGTACTGTGATTGCATACAAGTAACAACTATTACTTTGGTGGCTTTGTTTTTTGCATTTGAAAGCAGATTTTCAATAACAAAGCTGGAATCAGTCCAAGTCAGATCATACATACAGTTAAAAAGCTACATAATAAAAGGCAGAGATAAGACTTTTCATTACAGATGTACAATAGAAAGTCCTAAGGAAAAAGAAAATATAATTTGATGCCTATTCCAACCACCTTAATCCCCTTGTGGAGATTGTGTGTGTTTGACCTGATCTAACCAGGTTTAGCTCACTTTGTTGTTCCTGGAATGAATTTCTCCATATGCTAATTCCAGTATATTTGCTTTATCGATACAACCTGCACCATGGTGACAAGGATACCCATCTCTTGCATCCTGTGGGTCATTTTTTTCCCTTTCTTATCCTTTTAGGAAGGCCTATGGCTTTCTATTTTATTATTGTATAATTGGACTTCACAAATAGTATGAGAAGCAATAAAATGGAGCGTATTGAAATTTCAGCATTAAGCCAATAAACACTGAATATGCAATAACTTCTTTCTTGTGTACAGCAATGCCTTTATTTCAAAAAAGCAGTACTAAAGACAAATGGAAAGTGTCTTCAATCTCAGCTAGTCCTATTCTTGCAAATCTAAAATGTGCTGGGAAAGCATTGCTCACATTTGAATCAGTTCCTGTTCCAAAAAATATACATTTCTTAGGTAACAGCCCAGCAGCCAAAGTTCCTTCTCCTGGGCAGGATTCACGGCTGTTGAGCCTGGCTGCAGAAGGTAAATGGCAAGGCTGTGCTTTCTTTCCCAGTGGCCATCTCTTTCAAACACAGTTTGATCAATCTATAAAACCCATCTGCTCCTGTGGCAGGTAAGGTTGGGACCTTTCTTAGGAAGACTCTCTGATATTGTCTTGTCTGTCTGAAAACAATCACTTGTTGTCTCACAGGTACATCACTGGTTAGTAAATTCACCCTTGCTAATGCATAGGGTGCACCTGACTTTGTCCTGAATTGGCAAAAGGTGGTCCATAGGATGCTCCAGAAATGCAGACTTGTGGGTGGGAGGTAAATCTGAAGCTTTGGCATAACCTGGAACATCAGTTTGGACATGAAGAGCCAGCAGGTCTATACAGAGTGGTCCACTTGCTTGGGGTGTGCTCCAGCCTAGCTCTGAACTGCCTAGTTTAGTGTGACAAGCTAAAAAAAAACAAACCAAACCCAAACCCAATTGGTTGGAATATGGTTTGGCCAGACAGCTTCCTCTTATGAAGCTGAATTTCTTGAAGTGACTAGGTAAAAACCTTCCAATTTTGAACCAGGCAAGCATGCTGAATTAAATTAAGGGAACAACTAGCACAGACAGATATAAGCATCCATGAGCTTGCAGAAATACCCCATTTTCATCTTTGAATTTTCCAAAGAGAAAGTTCATATCTGCAATGATTCTGCCCTTTGGGATTCAAAATTCAGCTGTATAGACAAAAAAATTGCAGCAAGGGTCAGCTCCATGTTTGTATTACTTTTTGATTACAGAATGACAAAAGTCTTTTCTGCACTGAAGATGAAGTTGTTTTAAAAAACTTGCCTTATACAGTTTCCCCATACTGATATATAGCGCTCAAAAGACTTTGCTCAAGCTATCGACCACCTTCATAATGCTAATGACTATTAAAAAGCCCAAACAGCTGCATTGATTATATTTGGTCAGGTTGTAAATATGTACATCCAGGAAGGATGACAGGCAATTTAGTAAATTAATGGCAATAAGGTTAATTTTGCAGTGTTTACTCTTTTTTTTTTGGTTCATCATAATGTGATACAGCATTATACGCAATTCCCTGTGGAAATTCCTTCTGTACCAATCTCTTTGTACTCCATTTCTTTACCCATTCTTAGTTATAGACATTTAGTGAAAATAATAATAAATTCCCTAGCAATATCCTTCACCACCCCGGTGAACACAAATATTAATAATCTCAGAAAGTCTGTATTCAACCTGACGCAGTGAGCAATGCAAATATGGTACAAAGTCTATCTTTACATTTATTTGCAACTGTGTATAGATATGCTTCATATAAATTAATCCTCAATTTCATTATAGGGAAGGAATTATGTCTATGGTCAAAAGGGTGGGGTACAGTTAATCTGATTTAGCGCAGCATGCGAAAAATTAATTGAAACTCAGAACTGCATAGTGTTTATTATAAAGTAATTTCACACCAGCTCAGGATTAGCATGGTGACAGGTGACAATGGGTCATTACTATGTTAATTGAAAGACAGCATGCTTTTGTAAAAAAGAAATAAATATAAAAAGAAGAAAAAAGGGATAGGAACAAAATGAACTGGAAAGGAAACAAAATATTAAAATGCTGTATTTTACCTAGGATTGAGCTGTAGTTCTGTGGGACATGTCCCGGGGAGAAGATGCCTTCTGAAAAGAACTCGGGGGCTTTTTGGTGATAACCTTGCATTGTTTGCCATGCCATGAAGCATGGCAGATGTTCATGCATGTCCCCTGCATGAGTTAATCTGGCCTTGTCTCTTTTCGCAAGAGTAGGCTGCATCTCCAAAACAGGGGCCTGACATTTTCAGCGTTCTGACCCCTCTCACTGGCCCAGGCACAAAGAGGTGAAGGTAGGAAAAGGGAAGCAGAGCTCTTGTATTTACCAGGCTTGCTCAAAGGCAGTGTGGGCCCAGACAAAGCCATTGGGAGATTTTGCAGCTGTAGTTAACAGAAGAGAAACCTCCAGTTTTGTTCCTTGATGAGAGGATTAATAAAATAAAAAGACTTTCAGTCACCAATGGAAAATAGCCTGTCACTTCGATAGCACGCTGAAGCATGAAGCCGGGGCAAGCTCATCCTTCCACTTGAGCTGCAATGCCATTATCCTAGCTCTGAATAAGGACAGCTGCTGCAGTGCTCGGCTGCTCTCCTATTGTTCAGCTTGACAGACACCAGTGTGTAGGCATTTCCCATTATATGCTGTGACCTGAGTAAGCAGTCCTGAACTGCAAGCTTCAGCCATCAAAAGAAATCAGGAAACTATTTTTCCTGTTTTATTTGCATAATAGCAGAAGGTGTTAAATCAATTTTGGGGGCAGAAGATCATTCAGCAGATCCTCTGGTTGACAGAATACAAAGGGCACAATATGCACTTTTGTGTAGGTGAGCAAGATGAAAAAAGCTCTGTATTAACTTCAGTCACCACAAAAGGACCTTTGCTAATGGCATGTTATAATTTAAACAATGATCCTTTCTGAAGCCAAAATAATATGCCTATGTAATGAAGATAGCTGCCTTGCTCAAAGGAAATGGGAAGTCAGAGGCACAGCTGGGATCTGAAAATGGGAAACTCTGATTTTATTTCCTGGAAGAAGAACCTGATGTATGAGCTGATGAGGAATGTGACCTCACCCTGCTTCAGAAAAGTCTGCAATTGAGCTTGACAGAATCTGTTGTGTTAATTTCAATGCAGTTCTGCCACAGATACTAAGGGTGATCCCTGAGACCTTCACATTCCAGAATAAAATCCTTCTGGACTTTGCTCTCATCTCAAAACATCCTGCTTAAGGAGCCTACTTATCTAATAAAGGTCAAAAGAAAGGAAAGTGTAAATGTTCTTTAATTACTTACTACAAAGGAAAGAGCTCAGACAGGAGATGGTGCCCTTGCATTCAGTGCACGATACAGTGTGATGTGGTCTGCTTAGATTGACAGCAAAAGAGACTTGCTGATCCTGAGCAGATCACAGATCATCATCTGCAAAACCACTGCAGAGCTAAGGTAATAGCAGAGCACAAGTACCCTGCAGGTAGATGGGATCAGAACCTGCCCACCAGTCAAATTAAAAAGCAATATAATAGAAATATTTCCACATTCCCAGCAGGAAAATCTCCCAGGTTAGTTACAGCAAAACTCAGCCTCAGTTCTTACTATGGCCAGAAGATAAGACTTTCCTGATAAGACAAGTGAAGTGGAAGAGTAAATGATCAGGTTCATCTCTACAAACACACAATTTAAAAAAGTACATCAGAGCTGTCAGTTTCTTTTTTGACCATGATAGAAGTGCTCAGTAGCAGCAGCCAAACTTATTTCTAATGGTTTTGTCATGTCTTTTCTGCTCATAGTTAGGTCCAGATCCTTAGTAAGTAGACTACTCAGGTATTCACAATATGCAAGTCCGCTGTGAACCTATTCTTCCACTGCAGCCAGCTCAAGCTGTAAGAGCCTGCCTCAGTCCAGCTGAATCATAAGCAACAGTGCTGTACCCTACTCACCCCACTGCCCCAGCTCAGCAGCCTGATGCTGAGACACCAAGCTACCCACTGTATGTGTCTTTCCCTGGGGACTGTCTAAAAGGCACAACTGGCACATCTCTTCCCCTTGAGTTTGCTGTGATGGGTGCTGCTTTCTGGCCAACATGAAGATAACATGCAATTGCTACAGGCAAGAGTAGAGTCGAGGGACTTTGAGACGACATCGGCACCGCTCCTGCTGCGTCAAAGTGCCACTGTTTCCCTTTCCAACATGTTCTCCTTTTTGCTCTCTCTTAAGTTAAAACAATGGTGCAATTTAAGCCCAAAGAGTAACTCAGAACCATGCAGCTGCTTTCTCACTATTCTCCTTATTCCTCCCCCTGATCCAGGAGGGATGAGGAGGAGAATCGAAAGAATCCCATGGCTTGAGATAAGAGCAGTCCAATAACTAAGGTATAACACAAACCACTACTGCTACTACCAATAATAATAATGATAAGGGAAATAACCCACTGACCAATACCCAGCCCGACCCCAGCAGTGATCTTGCCCTTCTGGGCAACTGCCCCCCGTTTATATAGTGGGCATGACGTGCTGTGATATGGAATACCTCTTTGGCTAGTTTGGGTCAGGTGTCCTGTCTCTGCTTCAGCCCACTTCCCCTCCTCCCTGGCAGAGCATGAGACTCAGAAAGTCCTTGGTCGGAGTAAACATGACTGAGCAGCAACTAAAACCATCGGTGTTATCAGTGCTGTTCCCAGGCTGAAAGTCAAAAACACAGCACTGCACCAGCTACTAAGAAGGAGAAAAATGACTGCAACTGCTGACCCCAGGACAAACAAAGAAGCAAAAAACACACATAAAATAAAAGAAAATGCCCAACCTCTCAAGCAAGAAAGACAGAGTGGCAGGAAGAGCATATAATAAATGTGCTGGCAAAACTGATGAGACAAAATAGGCAAAAGCTGCACATGAAGCTTCAGCAAATGTAATCTCAACATGTTTCCAAAAGTAATTTTTTTTCCCTTTTCATTTGTTCTCGGCTGTCTCTGTTGTTTACTCTGCTGTTCTGTGATATTTAGCAATAACAATTCAATTTAAACTCTGCACAGAAAGGAGTCTGTCTTCTCACCTTTCCATACAGCTCAAGGATAGCTTACACAGCCGTGTTACGGCTTTGCCCTTTCTAGATGAGGAATATGTTGATTTGGTTTCAGCTCATTAACTATCTAAGGAATCTCTTCCAGCTCAGCTGTCTGCAAGGCTGGAATCATCCATACTTTAGGATCAGGGCTCTTTTGCTCTTTGAATTTTTGAAAGGGTGTCCCAGAAGGCACAGGCACTATAAGGAAGCCTGGAGAACTGCAGGGTTTACATCATGGGCAATGAGCACCCTCTTACAGGGTAATGAAATTTTGTGTGTTGCATTTGGTGTTCAGGGATTCATAAATCTTATCAGTCAGACAATTATAATAAAAGTTCTTCCTGCTTTCCCTGGCAAGCATGGGGAAGATGGGAGTGTTATCAGTCTGACATTTCTGTCAGAACTGGTATTTGAACCACTGGATGATTCTGACAAATGCCACCGCTGTCATCTACTGCTCAGTTTTAATTATATCTGAGTGAGGTTTTCAATGGCAGCAAGTAGAAAACTTAATTAGTTGGTTTAAAGGCTGATCTTCCGAGTTTGAAGAATCTAAACAGCATTTCTGAACGGAGGCTGCTGTTTTCAGTCTGATGATGCAAGCCAGAAGAATCAGTGGTCCCACTCATAGAAAGGAAAACCCAAGAAAGACTTACAGGTTTATGCATCAACAAACCTCCACCATGTTTATACATGACATGTCAGTGGGGCAACCTCATGTCTAAGAAACTGCTGTGCTGGCTCGCAGGTGGGTCTCAGACAAATGTTACCAGAATGCAGGCAAAAGATTGGGTGCCTATGGGAACAGACAGCAAATGAACATCTGTTACCTTAAACAGAATGTATACGTTCATTCTGCAGTGGACTGCAAGCACTGCACTATTTGCAAAGCCTGAAAGGCTGGCATTTTCTCACACACCAATGCACTGTTCAAACAAGCTGCTTAAAAGAAGATTACATTAACAATTTATATCACCTCTGTGTTTGCTTTCAGAGTGTTAATATGATTATATTTCTACACTATATCCTGGAAAAACAAGCATTAGTAAGATGCAATGTCAAATTGCTGATATGATGCAATTAGAAATTAACATATTCACATTCTGGTTGCAGGTTGCCTGTAGGGGAAAAAAAAAATCCAACTGAAAATACATTGTTTTGTTTCAGAAACCCCAGGAAGGTGGGTTTGGGCACTTAATCCAACCACCTTTGTGTAGATGTAGACTGGTAGAAGATGGGCTTTGCTTGTCGATGAGGTCACAATGCTCTGGAATGGTGCTGCTGCTATCCCTTAGGATACTGCTCAATTTCACTATTTGAAAGGAATGGGCTTGATTTCATACATAAAATGTGCCAAGAACTCTGTGTCTGTGAGCTGCAGTCAGAAGCCAAAGCACTTGATGACTTACACAGCCTACAGGACTGATCAGCTCTCATTGGCTTCCTCTGCACTCACAGGCTTTGTGCTTGTAATTCATCATTGATCACAGAATAGCTGAGGCTGGAAGGCACCTCTGGAGACGGTCTCATCCAACACCCTGCTCAAAGCAGGGTCAGCTAGTGCAGGGTGCTCAGGGATGTGTTCAGTCATATTTTGAATACCTCCAAGGTTGGAGACTCCCCAGACTCCCTGGACAACCTGTGCCAGCGTCTGACCACTCACACCATAAGAAGCCTTGTTTTCTCTTTCATGTATTTCAATTTTTGGCCACTTATTTTGTTGCTGAACCCCAGTGACAGGGTTGTGGCTTCATCTTCTTTACTCCGCTCATCAGGTATTTACACACTTTGGTTAGAACCCCTGACCCTTCTTTTCCCAGGCTGAATTGTCACAGCAGTCGCAGCCTTTCTCATGACAAGTGCTCCAATCCCTTAATCATGTTTGTGCCCCTTCACTAGACTCAGTCCAGTATATCCATGTCTGTCTTGCATGGGGGAGCCCAGAACTGGACATAGCACTCTCTGCTAATGTGGTCAGGGCATGTTGCTGACTCATGTTCATCTTGGTGACCACCAGAAAACACAGGTGCTTTTCAGCAAAGCTGTTTTTCCAGCCTGTTGGCCCCAAGTTTATCCTCGTGCATGGGATTATTCCTTCCCCGGGACAGGGCCTGGCATTTCATGACCTTCAGGAGATGTCTGCTGGGCCATTTCTCCAGCCTGTCCAGGTCCCTCTGAATGGCAGCACAACCAGGTGTGTCAGCCACTCTTCTCAGTTGTGTATCATTTCAGGCTTGCTGAGGGTGCACTCTGCCACATTGGCCAGGCTATGAATGACGAGGTTAAACTGAGCATGAGGGGAAAAGACTGCCTAAGGAAATCATCTGTCTCTTATCACTGTATGAGAGTTGCAAATCTAGTCGAGCTCTCCCTTCCTGGACGCTGACTACACTGCTCTGTTGGGTTCCAATCCAGGACCCTACCCAGGTCCTCGCACCTGGTTACAACCATACCCCATACACAAACATGTGTGTTCACACACACACAAACACAGAGACACACATTGCTCTTTTGGAGAGCTAACCCGGCCCTTCTGCAACTTTCCAGTTCCTTTTTTTCATAGAATTTTCTGAAAGACCTTTAGAGGAGAATGACAGGCTCATGCCAGATGAGTTTTTAAATGAGGACTCAGGTCACTTTTGGCTTATTATTTAGAGCACTTAGATCTCAGTGGAGGAACATTTAATTTCACAACTCACTTGAGCTTTTCTGATCACCTTTATACTACTAATCCTTAGAGTTCTTGCAAGGATGTGAAGAAAACAGAAAATTCAAGTAAGCTGTATAGTCAAGCCCGGCTTTGCAGTTTTTAATGGCAAGGGCAGGATACTCCTCACACTGAATTCACAGACTGCCCTTAGACAAGATCCCACAACATCAGGGCTTTCTTTGGTGTTTTTTTTTTTCTCATAAATCCCATGAGAGTTGAGCAGCAGCTTTCTTTCTTTCTTAAGGAAGCAGAACTGGAATTCATTGAGACTAGCCATGATAAATCCACATCCTAGAGTGCATCAAGGCTTCCAGAGGAGAGGCTCAAAAGGACCTCATTTAGGGCCACTATTTATGGGGTCCTAAGATGATTTGCTTTAGTCACCAGCAGATTTCCATCCCAGCTGCAACATGGGTTGGTAATTACTGGAGATTTTTCAAAACTTCACTTGGAATGGGACCACTCCACTTGGGATACGATCAAGGGAAGGAATGTTCTGAGACTGTCAGGGAATGACTGATTATCCCTACTCTCTTTTACAATCTTAGCCAGGTAATGGGAGACCCTGGTACAATCAGTGCCTCCCTCCTTAGCTGCGTGAATGTTCCTGGTACAGTCAAGAGATGCTTCACCACCCAACTCATTACACAAAGGCTTCATGGGAATTTCTTAAACCATAGAGGATGGGGGGAAGGAGGCAGCACCACAGGTGAGAAGTGGAATAGCTGTGTGGCCCAACTGTCTTTGCTAAGGCTTCTAGGACACCATGAGTCCCCTTTTCCTCCTGAACACTGTCATGTAAATGGCAGTATCTGATTTCTGCAAAAGCCTCTCATAGACCTGTCTCTTTCTTTGGTTATGGCTGCAGTGTTTTCCAGTGCAGACTCAGCCTTTTGGCTAAGCTGTCATTCTCCATCATCCAGCTAACACAGTTATTTCTGTATTATAGACCCATTATTTGGAAGTAAAAATACCTGGCTAATATATTAGCTAAAAGGATGCTGAGAATAGTCTGCCACCTTTAGCAGAGAATATTGGATGCTTTTGTCTTTAAGGAGTCCCACTTGTCTTTCCTTTGTGAATCACTGTAAATTGCTTACTGGAACTAAAATGCCACTTTTTATCCAATTCTTTCTTGATTTTACTCAGGAGGTACATAGCAGCAGTTGATTAAATTGCTTGGTGTTGCTTTCTGTCTAAAAGAGACACATGACTCTCTCAGCATATGCATTCAGGAGTCTTGAAAAACAGGGACAGGGAAAGAGTTTTTCCTACCCAGTTACCTGTTGTGCATCCCTTCCTTGAAATGCATTAACATACTTTTAAGACAGACTTTTTTGCTTTACTAAAGCTATGTAAAAGTTAGAGGCAGAGTATGAATTACCTGAAAAAGTGAGGACACCCTTTCTAAAGAGGGAAATCAGCTGGTCTTTTGGAGATATCTCCTCTCTATTCCTGGAGCTGACTTGACTTAAACTCTTAACCTAGATGACTAATTTAACTGGTATCCCAGTTTTGAGGTCGTTACAGGTAAGTGAGGTGATGCCCACTGAAACCTTCAAAAGCTTTCAATAAATTTTGCCCTTTAGACAAAACCTTCTTTTAATTCTGGAGGCCAGGCAAATCCTGAGGAGCAACTTCTTGGGTTTGGAGAATCCAGAGATGCTAATAGTGCCAAAGCAAAATAAAATATAGGGAGAATAACTGTAACTACCTTTAGAAATTTTATCTTTTCCCAAAAACTCTTCCGAAGCTGCCAGTGAATGACCACTTGTTTGGGATTGGGCACCACTTAGATCCACTTCCATTCCTCACATAATGGGACTGCAAAAACCAGAGTGGACATTATCCCTTTTCACACCAGCAAAACCAGTGAGGCTTTCAACCTTGCACTGAAAACTGAGATAAGGTAAAATATGAGATATTCTGTAAATATAAACCCTTTAAAATAAAATGATACAGATGACATAAAAGTATAAAAATTGTTACTGACATGAATAATTCACTAACTATTGCACAGTATAAGTCACCAACTAATGTGTATTATGTGCCATTTAATAGTGGATGTATCTGAAGAAATATGGAAATTGGAATACTTTAATAACTTTCTATATAAAAGATGATGAGACTGCTTAAATGATTAAAAGGAAGATATGTTATAATGAACTAAAGCCACTCGAGTGTAAGGTAATTTTAATTCAAATCTCCATCTGCTTATGTATAATTAAGACTCATTTAACAAGTTAATGCCTAACAGAGAGAACTGATAAGTTTGGTATTAAAGAGCTTAAGAGAAGTAAATTAAACTGTCGAGTTTGAGGAGCTTTCATTTGAATTCCATGCACCTGAACCAAAACACAGTCTTTCAGTTCCATTTCTTTACCCTGACCATGCAGGCAGGTCCCAAACTCGGGGAGAAAAAGGTGACAAACCAGAACATCCTAGTTATAGTTTCATTTTTTTATATCAAGTTAGAAGTTTGACAGCATCTTTGCGGAGATGAATATTTATACTGTTCAACCTGCTCACTATATGGTGTCTATACACCATTAAGAAGACACTTTGCATGCTATCAAAAATATTTATGCATTGCAGAGATTGCCAGTCAGCAATCCCAATAACCTATGAAAATAAGAGGGTTGCCTTTGATGTGCAAAAAAAGTTATATTTTGATTTGTGGTAAATTTTATGTGATATTCACCTGCTTAACTTCATATTTCATTTTTTCTTCAAATATCTTTCCTGCAAGGTCCAGTAGTCAAAACAGTGACTTCAACCCTTTCATCTTTCATCATGCAATTTTAATTTTCTTCTTTTGGCTTCTCATCCACTGTCAAGATAAGTTTCCTATATTCACTTTATACTTACAATTCTCTGTCCTCTCATCTTTTTGTCACTGGAGCCAGATGTCAGACTTGATTTGCTCCTATAGTGCTTAGCAATAAGCTAAACACTTTTATTTGCATTGGAAAAACAAATACCACAGTATGTCCAATGTTTAATGCAGTGCAGTTGCTTCCAAGTGAAGTAAAACAAGAAATTAAAGCTATGAGATCTCATAAATGACTTCCATAAGACATTATTGCAGTATTAGAAGTTCATGGTTTCATTTTTAGGGCAAAATACTTTCCTAACCTGCTTTTGCATCAGTCTAAGAAAATACATAAACGAGCAGAACCAATGTCTTCTCAAGTTGAGGTTTGGGCAATGGAGGTCCTTAAAAATCAACAGAAAGTTAAATGTTCCTTTGTGTGTACATCCACAGATTAACACAACTTACTGTGTGTAGCAAGCATCTGCGTTATGAAAGTATTTGGGTTGATAGGCATTTGGATGTTACAGTGTCTCACAAACAAAAGAACATATATTTTAAGAGCACTTCCTTTGCTCCAAGGCTTAAAAATGCATTCCATACAAAGACATCACCAAAGACATTTGCAGCACTTCAGCAGAATGAGCTTCAAGTGGCATAGGAAATGTACCAAATGAACCAAATCACCTAAAAGTGATTGGACATGGAAACCTACAGTTACAAACAAGGGTTTCCATTTGCACTCATAAGCTGATCTATGAGAAAAAAAAAAATACTTCTTTTAGTGAAATCCCTCTTCCAATATTTATTACCTTTCAACTTGCTTCTAAAAGAAAGAGGAAAAGAGAAAGAGAAGGAAGAGAAGGAAATAAGAAAAGGAAGAAAGAGGGAAAGAAAGGAAGGCAAAAAAGGGAGGAAGGGAGCTTATGCCTTGTCTAACAGGTGTCACCTAAACCCAGACAGTTGTCTATGTAGGAGCTGACATTAGGGAAAGATTTACAACACCTGAAAACCTGGGCAAAATCTATACATGGTGCAGTTACCTGCAACTAAAAAGTAGATCAGAGTGCTTCGCTTCCCAAATGGAGCAATAGCCATCCAAGGGGAATGTGCTTCTTTAAACAATGAAATGAATGTCAGAACAAAGGCATTTAAAGAAAAAAAAAAACCCTACTCATGGTCCCCCTATAATATCCTTTCTTGCCCAATAGGCATTAGTCAACTTGACTCTTTCAGAGAGTAACACCGTCAGGTTTAGGATGACACCTGTGTTCTGCTTTAGCCAAATACTGGTCCTCATCACATTCATTTTATCCTGGCTCCTCAAAGGCATTTAATGTTCTGAAAAAAGCCAGTAGGTCCATAAAAATGAATATTAATAGAACACTTAGCACATACTGTTTTTGATTAGCAGCTTTAAGGTTAAGAACCCAAGTAAAACAAATCCTGGAATAATTCCAGCCTTGAGTCAGGAAATATTTTAGCACTGAAACCATGTCATGCACCAAGGGTGTTGTTCCAGAATTTGTACTAAGAAATGGGGGTTAAAAATGAACATCAGTTAAATAAAAAAAGGGAAAAGTGAGGCATCATGATATTAATGAATAACTCAATCCCCACTAGTTCAGAAAGTGTAATATTGAAGTTGCTGTCTCATATCTTCTGAGATTCCTGCAGCCCTCTTACAGGGCAGTACACTAAGCACAAATTATTTCACCTCCAAATCCTCTCATTCAATTCAGATGGTATTATCATTTATTTTTTTTAGATAGCATTTAATTTCTTTTGAAAAAAATAAAAAACCCCTGATACAGTAGAGTTAGTCGTTTGTCAAGATCATACTAAAAATACCATATTCCATTTAAGGATACTTACATTGGAGAAGATGATCCAGGGATCCCCTAGATTTTAACCTTTAGGAGCAATGCTCCTAAATCAGCTCACAATATGGTTATCAAGAGATACAAGGCCATCTTGCTGGCTTCATAGGAAAAATAACCTCCTAGTGGTTTCAGCTGAGTATCAGAACTGGGGGAAGGATGAGTGGCACATTAACTTCTGCCCCAGCAGTTATGTGACCATGGTAACACACTTATGCCACTCCTTTTCCATGCCTTTTGCTCTTTATCCCAGAGCTGCAAGCAACACTCTTAAGCAAGTCTTGTTCCATTTGGAAAGTGTTCTTGTTTTAATTTTCCTTCAAGTGAGAAAAAAATAATAGCTCTCAGAACAGACAAGCCTTTTTTCTTTATAGATTTGTGACAACATGAAATGTATTTTCTCTCTTCTTTTTTTAATTTACCTCAATGCTAAAATGGTATTTTTGTCATTAAATTTGTGACATTTGGGGAAAAGTATTTGCAGGAGTAAACTGCATGTGGAATGTTTGCCTTGGATTTCACTGATAAAGAACTGCTGGGATGAAGGGGCACATGAAACCCTGCACAAAACCAGCTGGGAGCAGTGAGTAAAACACTCACCTGCCACTCAGCCCCTCTGCATCACCACCCTGGGGAGCCTCACAGTTCCTCCAAGTATGCTATCAGGAATAACTGAGGCATTTCAACAGGGAAGAACACAACACTTTTTATCCCAAAGACTGCTTAGGGGAGAAAACAAGTGTCACTTCATAACTGTAGTTAAGAAAAAAAGAGAGAAAACCATGGGCTGGTGAAGACCCCCAGATTAAGGATTGGGCAGGGACATACCAATTCCAGCAGGTGAAGGAGGGAGAGGGTATCTGAGCTCTGACAGGCATGTGCCAAGCTAGAAACCATGTCATGGTGTGCTATCAACAGTACTACTGTTTCACCTTTCAGTCTTCATCTCTCCCTAGATTTTGACAGATGTCAAATTTGCATGCATTTCCATTTACAGCCTATTACTATATTGTCAATATAAATATTTTTTGTTTCTCCAAGTATTCTCTATTATCCCCCTGCATCCAGTTATGTCTTTTCTCTAATTAGACATGGATTTTCCTACTTTTATTTCTCAGTGATGAAATTACATTTTCTGAAGACTCATGTTGTTCTCTGAATTTTGGTGTTAACAGCTTGAAAGGAGCTCTGAATTATGATTTAACAACAGGAAGAAAATAGTAAGTGCTGTGCCTAAGGGAAATGCAGAACAGTAGCCATTATATTTTAGTGTGAGGTGTCTCTGCTTATGGCAGGGGGGTTGGAACTAGATGATCTTAAGGTCCTTTTCAACCCTAACTATTCTATGATTCTATGATTCTATCTGGAGCTGATGGCAGCTAAACTCTTATTAGGAATTTTATGAGTGGGATCGCTGCAATGCAACGAGGGAAACAGCCAAATCTCTGTGCTCTGATGTCTCCAGAAGAAGAATGTGTACCTTTCTGGATGATCTGGGTTGGTCAAAGACAACTCCCTGGCTCAAACGGAGGGACAATGTTCAAAGCAATACTGTATCACCCTGTGATCCTTTCTGGTCCCGGATTCCCCACTTTTTCTAATTTATTGGGAAACAATGGAAGTATTTTGCATTGTGCATGAACAGCTGTATGCTTAGTGAGGATTTAGCGTGATGTTTTCCTGAGCCTGGTAGGGAAAATTTTCTGATTACCAAACTGTGAACTATCAGTGGCATAATTTTCCTAAGCACTTGGAGAGCAGTGTTCCTATGGTATTTACATGCCTGGAGATGCAGAGAGCACTGCCAATGCCCACTGGTGCCAAAAGTAGTTAGAAAACAAATGACTGTTTTCCAGAATGATAATTTGGAAATACCGTAATATGCCTTTCTGCATCTTTAAGCACGTCTTTTAAAGTCTGATGCCAAATGACTTCAGCACCTAATCCTGCTATCAGAAGCACTTCCATCAGTTGGAAGCTGTTCTGAGTTATACACAGGGACAATGAAAATGGGGTTATCAGGCAAATTCATCCTGGCAATAATTAGCCGCCTCAGCTTGCTGTAACTCACTGAGCCGCCAGGAGCAGCAGCTCAAAAGATGCCCCACTGGCAGCCGAGGTGCCTCTGCAGCATGGGGAAACAAGGACTCCATCAGGCACCCAGACAGCAAGTTGCCCTTGCTCCTGAGCCTGAGCCAGCTCCTACTGGGGCTCTTCTAAAAGACTTTGATGCTCCTCAACAATAAAGTTAAACCCTTAACTCTTTTAGTTGCTTTTAATTCTCTGTTTTACCTTAACTCGCCTTGTATGAAAATGCCAGTGACAGCCACTGTTAGTTTTTCTTGCTTGAGATTTGGCTCAAAGTTAGGCATATGCTCTGTTTATGTTTTGTATATGTAGAACAAATAGCAAGCTCAGCCAGGGAAAGGACCCACAGTAGCTACCTAACAGCATACAGTGCAGTAATATATTAATGAATCATTCAATCAGCTAATAATAGGAGGTAAGAAAAAGACAGAAAGACCCGCTCACCCCTATGTGCTCTGCAAAATGAAAAGAACTAGCCTATGAAATTGTGTCCAGTGTTCTTGAAATCTCTCTATGCTGTAAATATGCATAATGAAATGATTCATATTTTAAAGGCAAATGCTCAATTTAAATCAAAGAATTCTTGACTTTTTTTTTTCTTAAAGATAAGCAATAATTTATTTCTCTTTCATCTTCACAATTATCACATACTGCCCAGCTACATGACCAATGCCACTACATACACAGGAGAATTGCCCACCTACACTTTACTTGGACAAATACAATTGCAATTTACAGATTAAATGTACTGTACAATGTGTAGTTGGAAAAATGTCATTCTTATCTATACGATGGGATGTTGCATATAGATTTATAAACAGATGCAATCTAAGATGTAAAACTTTAAAACTTGTTAAGCCCAGGATACAGTATAAAGCATTTTGGTTTGGTATTGTATTGTTACTAAAGTAGAAAAAAGAAAACTAGAGAAATAAACCCACACCTAAAATTTCAGGATATGTGTTAGTTTAAGAAATTAATTGGCTTCTCCACTCTTTTTTTTTTTTGTTTTGCTTTTCTTTTTTTTTTTCTTTTCTACAAATGAGTAATTTGAATATATTGCAGGATAAAGAAAGACCGTCAGGTAAAGACGATACCGTTATATGAAAAACAAAGGGAAAATTACCAGGAAATTTTGCTTACAAAAAAGGTCAAACTATAAACAGTCACAAAATATATAAAAATGCCACATTGAACGAGGCAATCGTACTCTACCTAAACTGGTAGTATACTCTGAGAGAAGTTGTGTTCATACAGTAGTAACTGATAAAAAGGCATTGTGCACTCTTGTGCCATCTGGAGATTTAGCACCGTGTGTCATCAGTTCTTGGATTGTCATCCAGTTGTCCAAGATTTTCTTGTTTCTCTTTTTCATCATCTTTTTGTGACTCAGTTCAATAATGTTAATTTCCTTTTTGCCCTCACTGCCACTCTGTGGACTTTCCTTAAGACACTCCAGCCTGCTCCTCATCATGAACTCCCGCCGCCTTCTCTGCTCCTTAGCTCGCACCAAATGCTGCTTCCGCTCTTCTTTGCTCCAGTAGCGCCCCATCTTCATCTCACTCATTGTATCATCATCTGTTGTCATTCCACTGCGCTCCTCTTTAATTTTTAAGGCACGTTCCTTCAGGAGTCTGTCTCGAACTGGTCTCTTTGTGATGTACCTTGTCCCATCACTCCTTATTTTCACTTTCCATTCCATCTTGGGCTCTGCACACTTCTGCGAGTCTTTGCACATGCTCACCAGGCTGAGCTGGCTTTGGGCATACTCCACAGCAGATTTCTGCTGGATCAGTTGCATATAGCTTTGATAGTGCTTTGCATGAGCAGGTATATTCCCATACCTGTAAGAAGAGCTGTGATATGGAGACAGGTAGGGAATGTGTTCGCTGCTCTGCTTTTCCTGGTCTGTGAATTTGCTGCTTTCTGATGCCAGCATTGCATTCTCAGCAGCACTGTTTTGCTCAGTGGGTTTGGTTTTGGCTGAGGTTGTCTCCCTGTTGGTTTGTCCTGAGGGTGACTGATTAGCCACGATTGTGCTCCTCAAGTTTTTCCTGTTGGTTATGCTGATCATCCTCTGGAGAGAGTTATCGGGCGATTGCTCCACTGTCAGCGGAGTGCTCCTGCAACTTTCAGCTGTGTTGTAGGCGCTGGAGCTGTCCTTGTCAGACTTCTCAGGGTGTTCCATGATGTCATCCAGTTTGCCTCTTTGTACGTCTATGCTGGTGTTATAATTCCTGAATCCTTCATCATGCAAAGCCCAAATGTCTCCATACTGATCCCTCACTTTTTGGAGCTGGTGAGCCTGCATAATATTCTGACATTCAAGTTCAATGTTCCTCAGTTCCTCATTGAGTAGCTGCAGCTCATGCTCCACTCCATCTTGCTCTCTTCTGTTGCACTCTATCATGCTGCTAGAGTAATACAGGTCATACTCCCCGTGGTTTCGAATCTTGCATTTCAGTTCCAACAGCTGCCGAAACCTTTCACATTCCTCCTCTGGGTTTCCTATGAAATCAGATTCAATATACTCTCCAGACACAAAGCTTTCATTGCACTGAAGCTCAACACTTCCTAATGTATCTTGGCTGTGGCCCAGCTCCCGTTTGCTCTGCAGGGTAGCACTGTTCTGCTCCTCAGGTGCATTTTCTTGCTCTGAGCTCTCATCATTTCGCAGACTTTCATCTGTAGGTCCCACCCCACTGTCCTTCTCATGATTGTTGGATGATGAAGTTGCAGTGTCTGTAGTGCCATCCTCCTCTTCATGTTTCTTTGGCTAAAAAAAATGAGCAAACCAAAAGGATTACCAAATGCAGACTGTATTAAGTAAGAATATTTTCCAGCTCTGATTTGCTGCAAAAGCTGGGATCTCATTTAGGCCAAATTAAAACGGATCACTAAAAAGCAGTCCTACCACTTACAGCCTTTAAATATTTCTGAGAGTCATGCTGTGGTGGCCATATCGAGTGAAGTAGATGAATTGCATCACTAGTGACATACCTCCTGAAGTCCAGAGAGAAATATTTCCCTCTCCAGCTAAGCCATCTCTTTGCAGTGCTTAAAGATAATGATCACCAGATGGTGCAGTTTTTGATTCTGGATTATGGCCAGAGACTGGTGGAGCTGAAATCTTTGTAAACTTAGGAAAAAGCTTCAATACTGGTATCACTTCAAAAATCTAGAGCAAGCAGCCAATCAAAATAGGAGTGGTACAATTTAAGAGGGCGCAAAAAGGCTATTGGTTTGGTTTTTGACCAGTGAACTCCTTGTTTGCTCCATGGTGACAGGCAGGGTTGAAGCCTGCAGGGCATTAGCCAGCTCCACTACACCCTCCGCAGCCCCCTCTCACACTTCTTGTTTGCAGTAGTTTTCTTCTGAAAGACTGTTCCTTTTGAATTCTAGGATTTTGCTCAGGTAGACCTCTCTCCGTTGCATCCCTGGAGACCATTTCTGTTCCCTAGTTAGATCTCATGTTCCTTAGAAATAAAATCAGCCTTTTACCATTAAGTGTAGAACAACACTGAGTGCTCGCCATGGGCATAATGTCAAGTTTTTAGGCTGATATTTTTTAATTCACACTCCCTCACTGTACCTAACCTATTCATATTCTCAACCTATTTATATTCTCGAAGATTGTGAGCTCCTCTCTCTGAGGAGACAGATACTTTTCATTTTTCAAACTGCATAATCAAAGGATCACACAGAGTGCAATTTATATGGCCCACATGCCAAACATCTAAGCATACACAGCACCAACCAAATACTGTTTCTATTATAGGAGGCATAATTGCATAATTATGGTAGTAATAACCAAGGGAAAAAAAAAACCCAATACAGTGCACCTATTGAAATGAAACAAACACAAAGGAGCCACTGTCATAATTCCCCTATTTCTCTACTTTGACAGATAGTAAAACAGGATGAAAATGTGTCTCCTATCTCATCCTTTCTCCTTTCTTCCTGTGCACCTTGTGATCACACACAATTCATCTGGTTTCTCTTCTTCAGTTGTTAGGAAAAAATAATGGCCTAGCGTCAGAAACCTCCCCCCTCCCCCCCATCAAAAATAACCTCCACCCCCAAATAAAATGCAATAGTGGAATAAAATAAACAAAAGAAACACAACACCAGGAGAAATCAGTGTCTGTGACAGGCCAGTTAAACATTTCTGAAAAGATGCTTTAGCAATTTGTTGTCAGACAGGACCAGCAAAGAAAATCTTACCTTTTATCCTTTTGTATATACAATGTGTAGCTTATAACAAAATGCACAGTTAAGTGTATAACTCTCCCATAGCTCAGGCAGCCACATGGGTAATTACTATCAGCCAATGGAAATTACTTATCAGCCATTAATTAATTAATTATCAGCCATGGGTAATTACTATCAGCCAATTACTATTTTTCATTCTCCCCAAATGGGGAGAATCTCTCCCCTTGAATTTAAACCTTATGGGACAGAATATATTCAGTGTTATTCAAGACTTCAAGATTTAAAATTCAGTGGGATATATTTTTCCCATCTGAGATCCTCTCAGATCTTTCTACTTATCTGCTTAAGAAACAACAGTATCTTATCACAGGAAGAAGCAACATGAACAGTAGAAGCAACATGAACAGTAGTAGCAATAACGAAATAATTAGATATTGTAGAATTTTTCTAAAATCACCATTTATCTGTTCATTCTCTCCTTGGGTTATGCATTGCTGTGAAGGTGCATAAAGTATATTGGAAGATTTTTTTATTAAGGTTCTTGTTATATTTTTCCAAAGATGCTGAAAAAATTTAGTTCCATTTTCAGGAGCAGTTGGACAACTGGTGGTAATGCAGTGTTTTCCCATGTCTATGGGTTTTTAAGAATTCCAAAATACCATATTTTACAGAGAAAAAAAACCCCAACAGCTAGAGAATTCCTCATGAAAACCAAGAGTAACCAGAAATAAAAGTACTCCAAGCAGCCAAATGGCCACAAGGAATGCTGGAGATTTAGGTTTAATTTCATATTATTCTAATTTCCCTCCTGCAGGTAAGTTCTGGTCCCTTCTCTTACCTGCTTTGGGGCTGTTCCAGCTTGTATTGACTTTTGCTGCCCCCAAACCTTTCAGCAGAGAAGTGACTCAGCAGTGACTTCAGTCTGGGTCACATACACTGCACCCCAGCCTCTGCACTGTGCCACCCGTATTCCTCACTGCACTGGAAAATATTTAACTACTGACATGAGGGAGAACAGCTCCACCAGACACTGGAAGGGCTGTGCTGCAGAACAGCCTGTCCCAAATGCAGGTCTCCATTCACACTAGCAAAGTAGGAAGGCCAGGGTCCACTCCATGAGCCTAAGAGTGAGTTACACAGCACAACTTGCATCCCTATGACTAAACCCATCTTAACCCTCTAAAGAAAGTGGCTTATCTGTAACATGAACAAGTGCACAGCTTACAGAAGCTGAGCTTCATGATCCTCCCTCCGGTGTCTCCAGCATGGTGCCACACCAAAGCATACATCTGAGCACTTCTGAAAATATCTCTTAATGTATCTATCTGTATAGGTGCTGGAAACAGACTTTGCAGTTTGGGCCCACACAATCAACGCTTTCAGAATTAGTTTTCCATGCCACTTTTAACAACAATTTAAACTTTGCTCCTTCAGTTCCCCTTGTTTTAGACTAAGTGAATATAATACTCTGCCATCTACTCAAGTCACGCTATCTGTAATTAACACATGAAAGACGTAAACAAAGCAAACCCCATCTTTCCAGTCTAGGAGAAATCATACGGGTGGGATCGATTTGACCTAATGTAAGTGTCTGTAGTTCAGGCTACTTGAATGTCAGGTAGTCACTTTGGGTTCCCTTCCCTGTCAGGGAAGAAACAAGCGCCTGTACAATGAGATTCTTCTCAACCTAAATCAGACATCCATAGCATGATAAATCTTTCCCCAGTATGTGGATACTTGCAGCTAGTTCAATTCTAAAAATGCAAAGTAATACACGTATTTATTCTACTGTGTATTTCTTTGATATATTTTTTACTTTGACTCAAGTAAGGTAGCCCCTGGCATTTCTATCCTCAACTTGTCATGCTTGACAGAGCTCCTGAACATTCACAGGCCAAGCAGCCTTTTACAACATGAGATTATTTTAATTTTATTTTCAAAGGCAGCAAGCCTAACTCCAGGTTAAGTCCCTTCTGAAAAACAAGAGGTAGGATCCAATTGCCAGTGCCTTGTTTTTGTCAGTGTTATCTATAATCTATTCAAAACAAAGTGTTTGTTTTCTAACATACCTTGTCAATCTCTCATACAATTACTACTTTGAAATACCAAAGGGCTCCTTAGGCCTCATCTTTGCAGTGAGAACTCAGATAATGAGAAGGCAAACCTGGCGGTGCGTACAATAAAGCAATAAATGAACCTCAGAAGATTCTGCATTTGAGCTCCAGCAAGCATTCATGCCTATAAAATGGGTAATCTTGCAGGAATTCACTGATCTTTTCTCATTCTACAACCTATGATGTATATTGGGATTCAAAACTCAGAAGGCTACTAAAGTTTGAAGGTGATAAAATTCAGTCGAACGTAGCTGCTGGGGTTTCCAGTCAGTCTCTGACAGGGAGAATGAGACTGACCACAGTGAGAGTCCTCTTCAGTGTCAGGCTACCCAAGAGGTACTCCAGCCATGAGGGAAGATTTGAACTGATTTCAGGGGTTCACTAGAAGGGAAAATGTTCTTTTGCAAACAATGCTGTTCTTTTAATAGTCATCAAAAAAAGAATTTCCCCCAGATATTTTCACTGTATTTCAGCTTTGAATGAACTAGAATGAATTTTTTATACAATTCTTTCTCTTAATAGGTTTTGATATATTCCATGACACTGATAAGAATTTCTGCACAGCAAATGTACGGTATTCTTCTGAAAGTTATCTCTGCTTCACAATGAACCACGATGTAAAGGGGAAGGAATACAGTGAGTTATAAAAAAATGGGAAATTACACCTTTCCTCAAGGTTTGTCGGACTATTCTATACAGAAAAGATACAATTCTTGATTGAAATCTATAGAGTGCCTCAAAAACATTCAGGAAAGACAGGGCTATCTACTTGATTCTTCTATTATAAACTACCAAATTTTTCTGTGATAGCTCACATGAAATGTCAAATGGCACTTAATACTAAAACGGCATTTTGTAAAACAGACTTGCATTTGGAAGGATGTTCTGCTATAGCATGTATTCTTTCCTGCACTTTGCAAGATTCATGATTCTGAGGCCAGAGTTTGGTTCACAAAAATCAAGGCTAGCATTGGAGCTGGGGAGCTTGAAGATATTCAGCTTGGCCACTGGCAGCTGCAGCAATAGCAGTTTCATTGCTCCGATGGATTATGTGATTCACCTCAGGAAACTGCTAGGTTTCCCAGCCTAACAAGGAGTAAAGAACCAGTTTTCTGACTTGCTGAGTCACTTACATAGAGTCTAGAGAGACAGCAGCTGTCACAAATTACTGATGCCCCATTACACACCAAGCTGCATTTGGTTGATTCGATTACTCATTAGAAGGGCACAGAAATGTCTGGCTATCCTAAAATTACTTCAAGCAGCCCAATGTCAGACACCAAAAAAGCACAAGCGACTGTAATTTTCTCCAGTGTAGCTCTCTTCTATAGCAATATAAAATCTCAAGGCGAGTGGGGAAGGGAAGGATTTATCCTTGGCATTCCATCCCAATGGGAAATAAACAGTCTCAATGGGTTCAGTGAAACCACTTCACAGAACAGCACTGTTCAATAATTAACCCTATCCGCAACCCAATTTCAGTGAAAAAGCCAAAGCTTGACAAGAACTTGGAAGTGGAAGGTCACAACTGTGAATTGATTTCAAAGGTCCCAACATGCCATGTAAGGTGCTAGTAGGGGTTTGTAGGTAGACCTGCTTAAGGATTCATTCCAGAATTGGGGGTTTCTATGAAAACATCACTGTGCAAAGGAAATTGCTTTGCAAAGAACAAGTGTTCTTTCTGATGGGAAATCTCTTGCTATCCTGGACAAGATTTGTGGTTAGAAAATAAACAAGTTTCCAAATATCAATTCAAAGTAGCTAGCAGTGCAGTAGTCAGCACATTTAACCTGGGAAACTGAGGCTTAGCTCACTGCCTGGAAAAGAGGGTCATACCTAAAAGGCCACTATAAATCCTGTTGCAAGGCTCCCTTCACCCTTGACCTTGGAGTTATTCTGCTTTGTGTAAACGACTAAATGATTATAAGATCAAGGATTTGTAATCTTACATCTACTATGTAGATCTACAATAGCACAGATAATAATACAGACTTAATTATTCTGTGTCTGTCCCAATGCATATTTAATTTATGTGTGGTGAATAGCTTTAATAGGAGCTATCACCTAGTCAATAGCCCAGTGTCAAGGCTGGAGGGGATGTGAGAAGGAAACAGGCTAGATGCACATTCAGGCCCCTAGTGTGGACCAGACGGTGAAGCTTCCTTCAGTTTGAAGCTCCCCAGTTTCCAGAGGAAGAAGGCTCTCACAGTCCTTCTCCCTCAATTCACTTCAAACAAAAATACCTCAGGCTCTCCTTTAGAGCAATTCAGGATGGGTTAAAAATTCTAAGTCACAAAGTGACTGGGTGGAAAACCAGTTCCTCCAAGGCTGCACATATGCAGAAGGTGGGAGACGAAGCTGGATTTTGTTTCTTTGGCATAGGTATGCATGTGGACAGGCCATCTGATTCAGGAGTGGATATGGTCACTTCTGCCTTCTACAATAAAGTACAACTGAGAACACCCATCCCTCAATGAAGCTGTATGACTGGAGGTGCACATGCATCTTTGCCACTGTCACACTGCTTTACAGCACATATGGGCAGGTAAAAGTCAGGATAGCTGCAAGCTGAGACTATGCTAACAATATGCTTATTTGTCTCCATTAACAGAACAAACGCCGAGCTGTGCTCTGTCAGTATTAGAAAAATACACTTGTATTACCAAAACACCTGTTGTTTATTTGAAACACCTCTTCCATCTTGCTTTGCAAGCTCTCTGGTGCAAGGGCTGGCTCATATCTTGCATGCATACAAGAAGATGGGCACCTATCCCAGCTCAGAGCTGTAGCTGCTACATTGATACAATTAATTAAAAAAACCCCAACTTGACAGAAAATATAACAACATAAACCCCAAATACTTCAGAATTAGTGAAGGAAAGCAATATTGTTCTGAAAGTTCAGAGAAAATGAGAAATCTGCACTTATCACAGCCTCCTGAGTTGTTGTCATACTGGGCCTAGGAATCTATTGTTCTCCTTTTCCTCACCTACAGCATAAAGGAGTTCACAGCATTTTACAGACATAATTCTATCAAAGCCTTTGACTACATTTCACAGTGTACCATTTAATTATTTATTAACAAAAAAGTATACCTAGCAAAAATTCAAATGATGCACTTAGTAGCAGTCCTACCTGTTCCACCTCGTTGGCTGTGTAGTGCATTGCTTCATTATGCTGCTCTTCCAACATTTCCAAGTTTAACTCCTCCAAGAATTCATTCCTTTCATCATCCAGCCACCCTTCCTCCAGCTGCAAATAATACATTAGTACATTATATTATGTTAGCATGGACACATGCTAAAAGAGAGTAAACCCAAATGGCAATGCTTGACTAGTTCTTTTTATCCTAATGATTCTCTTCAGAAAGCCAGGCAGTAGGAGTTCACATCTCAAAAAGGGAAGAAGAAAAAGAAGGATAAAAAAAAATGAGACTCTCATGCCTTTTATCCTTTCTTGAAACAGTATGACTGATTTTCTCTCATAATGAAGGAGACTGCGCAGCACACACATTATTTCCTTTAAAAGGTATGAAAGGCGCAGCACATAATCCTGAAGCTGTCATGTTCATTACTGCCAAGAGCCCTCGCACTGAAAGAGTGGCAATGCTACTAATAGGGCCAGGAGGCAACCGGGCTCTTTCCTCTAACAACCTCTGCCTCAGTGCTGTGCCCTGCTGCTGCCGCCTCAATAGAAACCTTATGTTGCGTTTCTGTCACCATTTCCCCATTGATCTTCCAGTAAACAAACAGAAGAGGGTGACAGAAAGATGTGGAGACTTGAAGGGAAGTTATTTTTGTTCTCGCGGTGTGCCTAGAAGCAAGGCTTATCCATTTGTTTTTTTCCCCAAGTGGAGAATAATACTTTAACATTTGGTGAAGGCAGTGTTGCTAAAGGACAGGCAGGGGATGTTATGTTTTCTGTCAAGTGACTATGTCCTTTTCCTGCACCCACTTTGCACCCTTCACATCTTTCTAAACTTTCTAATCTTTCACATCTTTCTAAAACAGGCACCCCTACCCTAAACTCTTATTCTTCCCATTTTGTTCATTGTGCACATGTTCACGTGGCACACATCCATTTGTATCTGTAATCCCTTGCAAGATGGCACACTGTCAAAAAGGAAAATATGGGTCAGTGGCACTCCTGGCTATAATGATGAGACTGTAGCAGAAGGAAACATTTATTTTGTTGCTGGGGAAGGAACCAGAAGAAGGAGGTAACAAAAGGATGCTAAAAGGTAAAACCTCAGTATTAGATAATTACAGAAGTACCAGGACATGTCCCAGGACAGCAAGAGCAATGTAACACTGGCTAACACCTACAGTAGAAGTACCACTGCCTCAAAGCCAGGAGAGCTCTGGCCAGTCAGAAAAGTTACACCAAACCAGCAAGTACTACAGAAGGAGTGACTGATGCTGTGTGGTACTTCAAACGGAATACTGGTAGGAAACTGCTGTTTCCCTCAAATCTCTGGTGTGTTTTTGCTAACGCCAGCAAACCTTTTCCTCTTATAAAAAACATAAATCTTTCACCATTTCCCTTGGTAAAGCCAGACTTTAACAGTTCAGGATTAGAAGGAGGCTTTTTTCTTGAGGACACATAATTTTATGTTTGTCCTTTATGTTCCAAGCTATTCTCTGAAACATCTGGTACTGGCCACTAGTTTTGTCTACTTGTTTGCCTTTTTTCCCCAAGAAAAGCATGAACACAGCCTTCCTCAATTGAGGAAATCGCAGAGATTAACAAATCTGGAGTATGAAATATGAATCTCACTTGGGCAAATTTGTTGCCTTGATTGGGGCAGGCCCAGTACCTAACTAATGCGAATATTATGTTACAGCTTTTAGAATAAAAATAATATATGACTTAGTATACATGTGCACTACATACACTGTGTGCACATACATACACGTGCACACACACCAGAGCCATTTGGATACCTATTAAACAGACTTTACACTCCAAGGGTGCTCTGTTTCAAAATTTAATTATTCGTTGGTATTCACTGTGCAAAGAAATGGTCAGATAAGGTTTGCTTCCCTGTTACTGAATGAATGTGCTCAGCAGTCAGCCTTCAAGATTGCAAATTACCATTTTCTATCTAGAAGTAAAAGCCTGCTTAATCCTGCTTTTACCAGAGTCGAAACAACACAATGAACATAAATCAGGTTACTGTCAGCCTGATTACAGACATGCTACAGCTTTTTCTTCAGTTTTGTATAAACACATTCTTAAAACACATAAATTAAACAAGAAAACCCAACACCAAAGCTCCAAACCTAAACTGAAATACATTTTTCATAATTTGAAATGAGCATCTATATGGTAAACTATATTGGTACAGCTAAGTAATTCCTTATCTCATATTGATGTAACCTTTTCATGTTTACTAGTCTGAACAAATACAGAGAATGAACCTTCCCAGGGCATGTATTTTATAAGAAGGTGGATTTCTGTTTCCTACAGAAAGAAAAATCTAGTGAAAAATATTAATAATAATATTGAAATAACTCTGTCAAAACTTCTGCAACTTCTGGGGAAGGCTACAATTTTGCAACATAAACTGAGGCATGGCTTTCTTTGTTGTACTATGTCACCAGTTTTACGGGAATTGCTTAGGTTCCTGAAAACAGAAATGAAATGCTGCAATTGTGACTCTTGTTATAACTACTGAATTCAAGTAGAGATTCCAAGTGGCACTGAATTACACTTACTTTATTAAATTATAAGGAATATGCAGGTAGCAAGACTGAGACTATCAGATCAATAACATGAGAAATAAATGGCAACATAACCAGCTCTGAATTGGTGGCAGATGGAGAGAACAGAGACAATATAGTGTCTTTTTGCTTTGCAGTGGCCTATAAACAGAATATAATGGGAAGCAAAATATTACTCTTCTTCCACTCCACCTCTCCTTTGGTCTTATGATCAACCTAACATCTGCCCTCTGCAATGATTTAAAACATTCTTGGCAATGCAAGATTCTTGGCATTGGCATAGTTTTATGTTTCTAAAAGCTTTTCAAAATGCACCTCCTGAGATACAAGCCTGTTTTTGTGAACAGGGTGCATTTGGAAACAATCAGAGCCAGGTTCACTGAGTGGTACTGTAGTGAACGTCCCATAATTGGCACAGAAATGAATAGTTTGTATGCCTGCTTATAAGTGCACAGAATAAAAAGAGACATCACCAGTGACCCACTACAGCTCTGTGTAGTGCTTTATTTGTATATCCACTTACTTTGCTGGAAAGGGATTCCTTAGTTTGGGGAAAACAAGCCCTAGTAAGATCACGTTATTTTCTTTGTTGGCTAAACAGGGGCAAAGATCTGCAATTATCTGTTTCCCTTTGTCAGGAACTTTGGTACTCCTATTTCTCAGCAGTTCATTACTTACGCTGACAGTGAACATACGGTATAACCCAGGTTATGGCTCAGTGCATCTATTTAGTCTAACCTGCATCTCTGGTCTTGCAACCAGCAGTACAATTTTCTTGCATTCTTCGCTGGAAAGCAATGCCACTGCCTCTTCCCGATTCTGGACATCTTGGCCATTTATCTAGGAAACAAATGAAAGTGACACATTAGTTTCCATTTCCACAAAGCAACACACAATAAAGGGCAGATATCAGCTCATTTGTGCTGAATGTATGGACAATGAAACTCGCACAACGGGCTCATCTTCAGCCCCTCAGTGGTAAGTGCCTTCACTCAATTATGCGCTTACTGTAAGAGCTGTATCGATCGTTGAAGGATGGTGGACATCAGAGGAAGCAGTTATGTTCATAAATGTCCAACCTGTGCCCTGGTAACATACATCTAGCAGCACAATTAACCAGCCCCTGACAGGTGACGTTCATCTTTCTCCGTTCAGAGTAATGGAAGTGTCATTCTGAGATAATAGTGCTGGTGGAAGCAAGACTGGTAATGCTACAGCTGAAATCAGTCACACTGTATGCTGGTAGAGAGCCAATTAGAGAGCTACAGTATTATCTCTCACCAGGCAATACTTACAGGCTACTGCTTACTGCTGCTCCATTTAATCATTTCGTATTTGTGCGGACAGCTTAGTATCCAGAACCACACAAAACATATGTATCCTCCTTACAAGCGGATAATCAAAATAAAAGTGGTTGTCCAATGAGAAAGTGCTTTTGTTGTTACCTTTCTTCTATTCTGTCACCTCATTAAAACAGCCACATCCGTGACTACATGGCAACAAACACATTTTGCATTGTCCAAAACCTTTTATTGAGGGAATCAAAAAGAAATCTTGTTTTCCGTATGTAATTTGTTTTGTCCAATTCACAACACAAGAAGTGGATTATTCTCACTGTGGTAACAAAAACCAAACCAAAACAAAAAGCTTGGTCTATGTGAAAGCTGGCGAATTGGAAGACAGAAGCATCTGCATACGTGGGGAACATAAAAACTTTTAAGGGTTTGATTTCAAAGTAGCAGGAACTTCCCATTTGAAAAGTAAAGAGAAAGTTGCATTTCTGCATGTATGTTTGACCTGAAAGCCCCGATTCAAAACCACATTTAGATAAGAGAAAACTGCAGTGCACTGTGATCGCCTAGCTGGCAACGAGTGAAATGTCTGAGACCCTACAAAGCTTACATGAGGGGATTCCTGTGGTCTGTGGGAGACCAGACATCTGTTTGGTAATGCAGAGGTGCCCTAACTTGAAAAGCAGAGATGCAGCCACAGAAGCCAACCTTGGAGGCAGTGGCCCTGCTGTCCCCACAAGCCTGGAGATGACCACCCCACACCATCTCCATCATCATGAGGGATATGAGCCTGCCGTGCAGCATCCTACCCCACAATCAGCACTTGTCAGCCTGGAGGTTCACAGCTAAAACCAGCAGAAATTTAGGCAATTCTCACTAGGACTGTCCTTAGAAACCCTTTCCCTTGATGTTGTAACATTTAATCCAAAATACTCAGGCTCTTCTCTGAGGCTTAAAGAGACTGTGAAGGTGACAAGAGAGGTGTGAGGTTTGTGAAAATGAGAAGGGGGCAGTTTCAGCCTCAGAAACAAGAGGAAAACTGCTGTAATTTTGTGAGGAATACAGAAAGCAGAGCATCCTCCCATAGCTTTAACCCATGCTATTTGCCACCCTCAGAAAATGCCTCCATGCTCAAGGATCTGGCTCTCTCCCAGCCTCAGTGTAATCCCCCTGTAATGGCACTGTCACCTTCTATTTCCCTGAGTTATCTCATCAATAAGAGTAGATAGAGGGTCAATGTGTTTTCAGATATGAAAGTAAACCCCACATAACTCTCTGGGTGTTAACTTTAATGATAAAACTCATAGCTATATATCAGCACTGACATTAAAGTAATGCTCCAGTCTACAAAAGGATGGCAGAATTACCTATGGTCTTCTCTCACCCCCAGAATCTTTACTCACAATCGAAGTGAATTTCATTAGGAACTGGTGAACATTTGCCTGATCTGCTGTTGACTCTTCAATTCACCCAGAAATTTTGCAAAGCAATGAAAGGAGCAGAAAGCAGACCTGCTCTTTTATTTTGAAACACATAGAATAGGAAATTTGTTTCTACTCTGTCGATAAGCAAGGTTTTCTTCCTTATTTTTGAAAGTTAAAAAAACCATTATATCCTGTTGCTTTCTTCAGTAGGCATATTATAAAAAGACACAGAGGGCAGTGAACTGACTTCTTCTCTCCTAGCTGAACCCCATGATGTGGTCTCATTACCCTAAGCCCTGATACTCACTGCTCTCGCACTGTGGCATCTGTGTCTCTGGGGGGAACACCGTCCTGTGAACACTTTCACATTCCCAACCACACAGAGAATAAACCAGGAGCCCCTGAGTGAGCCCTGACATTAAAATGTAATTTGTTATTTCCACTCCAAGAAATGGATAACTTGGGTAAACCGGCTCGCAGACCCTGTTGTGTTAGCTAGATTCCAACAGCCAAATCAGGGTAAGAGATACCAGTTCAGGTATAAGCAAAGACATTTCCTGCAGAAATGAAGACCGAAGTGAAGGGACAGATTGCTCTTGCAACAACCTGAAAGTTCATGTGCCTAAATTAATGAAGGGCAATAATATCACAGCCTACAGAAAAGCATATTGTCATCACCAGGAGATACTTCTGGGACTTCAGTGAAAAAAGGTCAAAACACAAGGGAAATCAACTGGGAACCAGAACTAAAATGCTACTGTACAGCAAAGGGTTTCCAATCAACTGAATTTTTTGGTAGATGCTTTGTGACTTTATTACTAGGGCAAAAAATATACTATTCACTGCCAGCTGAAAACAGAAACCCACTGCCATTATTGGTACTTCCCTCTTTGTACCCTCCTCCAGAGCCAGCAGCTGGCCACCCTCATCTGCAGCAGCTACGTTGCATCACACAAACCTATCTTTGGGGCAGCTTTTTAATGGGTTGATTGACAGAAATAAAAGGGGAGAAAAAAGCCAAGATGGTGGATCAGAAGAGAACACAGAAAAGCATTATTTTATTGGTGGAGGAAAGAAAATATTAACAAAAGCATAATAAGAACACTTCTCATGTGTTCAAGATAATCCTTCACTAACAGCACGTTTTTAATATGAAAACTCTTACCATCCATGCTCAGCACAAGTGAGTTTTACCCAAATTTATGCAATTAGTGAATGATCAGCAAGTCTCTGACACCCATACTTAAGTCTGCAAGATCCCTGTTTAGAATTTGACACTGAGATGAACATAGTGGAAATGAGATTTGCTAATAAATACGGCAAAAAGCGACACGGGACATAAAGGCATGAGCCAGAGCGAGTTTGTCAGTCCCATTTTTCAGCATGCACACTCTAGCTCCTGGCTATTGTGTTAAAAAACAGACAGACATGGATTTTCTCATCGATCACAGTAACAAAGAGAACTACCTTCCCTCATTAACAGTCCACAGAAAAGACAGCACTGTGTGTTTGTCTGACGAAAGAGTTTAAGGAAGACTCTATTGTCACATACTTGCAAAATGCGGTCTCCTTCACGGATCCGTCCGTCTCTGGCAGCAATGCTGTTTGGATCAACCTGCACAGGACATTATCCAGTAACTGATCATGGAAAGATTTTTACAGGAAGTTATAACAGCTGCATGATTGCACAAGTTGAAAAAGCACCATTTTTATTTTGCACAGAGGCAATCTGGAGTTTCCTATAGAGTCATATGAACACAACACTTTAAATAATTGTATAAGCTTGTTTCAGATATAATTAAAAACAACAGAAAGGGTTGGGGTTCGGATTCATGTTTTCTTATGCCACTGTCAGGCCTTAGCTTTCAGCTATCAGAGCAGAGTCTGAAAGTCCACTGTGGAGTAAGGTGCTTCTGCAGCAGTTGACTCTATACAAATGGGGTCATATTTGGGAAAAGGGCACATTTACTAGTAAGTGACTATCTTGGTTATCAATCTGTTATTTCCTCTGGAACTTTGCAGCTCGTGGAGAAACATCAAAAAAACACCCTGAAAGATCTATATTGTATAGATCACTCACAGATCCTGTGTATTGTTTCTGGTCTGAGTCAGTTAATTTTAAGTTAGTTTTACCCAAATATATGCTTACAGCTCCATTAACAGTTTATCAAAGTCACTATAGCTTATCCCTGAGCAATGACCTACTGTTCATTGTAGGGCAATTCGATCTATCACCTTTCACTTGATGGCTATCTTAAATCATTTATTTTGCCTCGTCATGTCATAAGATATTTTTTCAAACCAAACATTTGAGCTGAGCACTAGGTTTGGACGTAACATCCTCTGCAGCTGTAAGATATCACTTTCTTCTTGTGCACTGTCATAAAAAAAATTATTTTGAAGTGCTTAACTGAGTACAACAAACAATGTAATTCGAATCATAGAATTGTTTGCGTTGGGAAGGACCTTAAGATCATCCAGTTCCAACCCCCCTGACATGGGCAAGGACACCTCACACTAAACCATGCCACCCAAGGCTCTGTCCAACCTGGCCTTGAATGGAGCACTCACAACTTCCTTGGGCAACCCATTCCAGTGCCTCACCACCCTCACAGGAAAGAATTTCTTCCTTAGATCCAGTCTATAAAACTGTTTAAGTTTGAACCGGTTACCCCTTGTCCTGTCACTATAGTCCCTAATGAAGAGCCCCTCCCCAGCATCCCTAGAGGTCCCCTTCAGATACTGGAAGGCTGCTAGGAGGTTTCCATGCAGCCTTCTCTTCTCCAGGCTGAACAGCTCCAACTTTCTCAGCCTGTCTTTGTATGGGAGATGCTCCAGTCCCCCAATCATCCTCATGGCGTCCTCTGGACTTGTTCCAACAGCTCCATGTCCTTTTTTTGTTGAGGACACCAGACCTGCACACAATGCTCCAAGTGAGGTCTCACAAGAGCAGAGTAGAGGGGCAGGATCACCTCCCTCGACCTGCTGGTCACGCTCCTTTGGATGCAGCCCAGGATACTGTCGCTTTCTGGGCTGCAAGCGCACACCGAAATCTGCTCATGTTCATGTTCTCATCGACCACCACCCCCAAGTCCTTCTCTGCAGGGCTGCTCTGAATCTCTTCTCTGCCCAACCTGTAGCTGTGCCTGGGATTGCTCCAACCGAGGTGTACAAGTAGTTTTATATTAATTCCTCATTCTTGTTCTAAGGCTGTGCTTTTCAGCTTCTTTGACACTGGTGCTGGCCTGAAAATGTGCAATCTTGACTTTATACCTGCTCACTAATATACAGGAGAATTCTCTTTACTGCTCCTCTCTGTTCATGAGCTTCACTCAGAATTCAGAATCATTTAATTGTAGAAAATCTCAACTTGGAAGGGTCCCATAAGGATCATCAAGTTCAGCTCCCTGTTCCTCAGAGGACGACCTAAAACTAAACCATATGACTAAGAGCATCGTCCAGATGCTCCTTGAGCTCTGACAGGCTTAGGGCTGTCACCACTTCCTTGGGGAGCTGGTTCTAGTGACCAACCACCCTCTCAGTGGAGAACATTTTCCTAATGATCAAATTTGGTTCAGCCTGTCACAAGTGACAAATTGGGAAAACACTTCACTCAGGACGATCACCACTGAGCTTGGACATACCAATGATTTTGGACTCACAAGAGTTCTGCTTTATCCAGAAAAACAACCCTTTTTGAATGGCTGGAGACTCAAAGGGAGCTAGCAATCCTGGGAGTCTTGTAGACTGACTCTGTGAAACACCAACACCCTTTGATATGTACTAGATGCCATGTTTCCCTGGTGAAGCCAAGGCAAACCTGAGGGTTCATCCCATCTCGGTATCCAGTACTTTATTCTTTTGTCTGGCAAAGTCTTTCTGACATATTCCTCTCTCAAGTTACTTTCTCCACCCACCTATGGGATGTTTGTGCATACCACAACCCTAACAGTAACAAAAACAACAAAATAATGATTATCCACTCTTACAGTTACCAAGGCTGTGGCAGTGGGAGAAAGCAAGCATTGGCTGGAGAATGTGCTTTTCTCCTCAAAAACTCCTCCTGATTTCCATCATAAGGACAGATTCCATTCAAAATTCAGACCATGCTCAGACTGCTTTGTACTTCCCTAACTATGATGTAGTTAAAAGCATATGCATTAAAAAAGCTCACTAGTAATAATTACTTTAGTTGAGCAACGTAATTTAAAGTAATAATCTAAATGAAAAGTGACACACGCTGGCTGATGGCTGACACTTCTGCACTTGGACCACTTGCTCTTACATCACCTGGAACATTCAGCCCTCCTCCATGAGCATCTCCCACACTCCTCCCCATTGCCACATCCTTACCTCACTGACATAGATCCCTGTGTCCTCTTCATCATCTGTTCTGTAGCAGACAGTCAGCCCCAGCTTCTCCTGGCTGCTAATACGACACAGCTCTACCTCCTACAAGAAAACACACAGGCTTGTATGGTGGCTTTTGCCAAGGGTGGAAAACATTGTGTAGCACAAGTGAGCACAAAGCGGGTGACAGGCTGTAGGACATACTCATTCTGTATGGTCTACTCGTATTGCCCAGTCTTTGAGAAACAGTATTTTGTGTGCATCTTTAACCAGCAAAATGTTCAGTGAATTAAGAAGGAAATCCCAGTACATCACAGGTTCAAGCCATACAGAAACAATTCAGTAAGACACGCTGAACTTTTTGACAAATACAGTTGTGCATGGATTTTGCAGTTTTTTTGCTTTTGGATAATAGAAGCTGACTTACAGTATACTACATAGTCATTTTAGTTCTATCACACCAACTATTGATTTATAGGATATAAGACAGGCTGGCTACACATCAATCTATCACACAAATGCCAGTCCCTTCTAACAGCAATCCAAGCCATAAAGCATTATAGTGTATCTATCCATTAATAGCATACATAATTCCTTCCCTGGCCAGTTTAGTGTCATAGCTTCATTGCTGAAGCAGTTAGGTAACAGAAGGATGCTTCAAGGAGTCTCCTGTGGAGCTGAACAGCCGCGGCATCTTCCTCAAATGTGAGATGATGCAGAAAACATATTTTTAGTGCCAGATGTCCCAGCAGTGGCATCTCATGAAAAGTGAAAGTTTTTAGGGCAGATGGTGCAGTGATAACTACTACATACACCCGTCTGAATTGAGCATCACGGTGTTTCACGGGGGAATCATTCACAAAAATGCAAGCACTGTGAACAAATAATTGTAATAAAGCACAATGAATCCAATAGCACAGAGTATTAGTTTGGTTGCAAATGGGAAACTTTAGTTGATATATGTATTTGAGGGGAATTTGCAGGTGACATTTGGAACTTAGCTTTTGCTTCTCATGGCTGTGCAAAAAAAGGAAGAGAGACAAACCCACACTTCAGTTCTCAGCCGGTGGTAGATCTTGTTTGTCCCCATACCCAGAGGTATCCTGTAGATTAATCCATAAACAGGCACCAGACATACAGCAGTGAGGACTCACAACTGAGTCCCATTCAGTTATGGGGACCACAAGCTGCAATATCACAGCTTGCAGAAAAACTTCATTGATTTCAGTTGGACATTTTTCACTGCTATGGCTCATTCCGCTGCCAACCAACGTACACATCTACATGGGTTCAATACCTGCATAAACCCTACAAACTTATCTCTGGACTTTGGACATTCAGTGTTTTAATGAAAACTCAGAAAATGTAGAAAATACAATGAAACCAGTATTTTTCTGTATTTTTTCTTAAATATGGCAGGAGTTTTAAATATGGTGGTAAGAAGTGGAATTAGTCTCCACTAAACATGTTATACATTGAGTTTGAAAGAGGAAACACAGCCCTGTATTTTATTAGGGAAGAGAACTGCAGTGACCTGATTTTGGCATTGGAAGCGTAAGTATGTGTACCAGGAGGGAGGCCTATTCAAAACCTATAATAATTGATGCCTCCAGAGGGAAAGAACACTTGACTAGAACTGTAATATTAGGGAGAAATTACAGTAACAAAATGGCTTCAATTACAGCAACAAGGTATACTTTTAAGGAATAAAGAAGCATGCGGTCCCTTGGAGGCCTATAAGGAAGCCTAAATACACCATAAAGGACTAAGACTGGGACCTCTAAATCAAGGCAAATGAGAAGCTGTGCACAAACTGCAATCCATTGACTTTCATTGTCCTGCTGCCACAACCTCCCGTCTCCCTGCACTGAGGCTGGACAGGGGCCCCAAGGACTGCTCTGAAGGTAATTTCTTTGGTGAGGAATGACCTTGAAGTTCTAGTGGATGATTGGTCTCAAAATCAAAGCTGTACCAATGTTTCAGGCTGCAAACAAACTGAATCCTTTCAGTATGCTGGCTCAATGAGTGGAAGAACTTAAACTCTTAGGGCATGAGGATGGCCTTAGAGGCTCCATGCTGGGAGTCCAAGAGGTCTGATATAACTGTCTCTGGGAACCAGCTGATCACCACTATCAGTGATTAATATCCTCTGACTGGTATGCACCAGCCCTGGCTGTGCACAGTGCTTGAGTTGCCACAGTTTTTTTGTTTCTCTGCCCAGGAATACAGCTTAGAGCTGAGATTTGTACTCAGTCATCTTGGAACTACCACTTTTGTAAATGAGTGTATGGATGCAGTCCAATGATTAAGCATGGCTGTGTCCACTTAGAAGCTGTAGATATGACTGAGATACTGGTACTTAGTACTATAGGCCAAGCAAATGTCTGATGTTATTCATTCTAAGACTCAAACATGTACTCAAGTAATGTCTTATTCTGGCATGAGGGAGAAGTTGGATAAGGTCTCTTGCTTTGCATTGGAAGTCATTCAAGGTAACTGCCTTCTTCCCACTGGGCAACTGTGCTGCTAAGTTCATGTCATCTTCTTTTTTACATCCTGGTCACATTCAAACAAATCAGAGCTGACAAAACATCTTTGGATTTTTTTTTTTTTTTAAATTTAAATTTAAAGTGCTTTAAAACATTTTGTGTAAAATATTAAATAATTTCTCAGAGCAAGAGCCCACAAGTCCTATCTTTATATAGCAAGCACATCCAAAACAACTTCAACAGAGGAGCAGCAACTGAGATGCTGGAGAACCTGGACCATCATGGTCAAATGCATTTGACATTGCATTTTGCGACAGATGCTTTTCAGTGTTTTTTTTCCCCCAAGTGGTATTTAACAGAAGAAGCAACAAGTTTGGCAGCAGTGACTAATTTATAAGAATGCAATTTCCTTTTCTGGAATCCCTTTAGATACATGCGCACAAACACACACACACACATACAGTAGCTTTCTCTGAGTTTTGTATGTGTGCACATAGGGATCAAACCGAAAGTCTTTGAAATTCATTTTAAAAATAGGTGAGAAACAATATTTGGAGATTCACAAAGTGTTCTGACAGACAGATGGTGGGAGGAGAGGGGCTGAGGAGAGAGCTCAGGAGATGACAGCCTCCTCCTCTTTTGGGCACTCTGGGGGCAGCTGCCTCTCAACACAAAAAGTATTCTGCTGCCAAGTGACAGAAATCAATGCCAAATTGCTGTATCTTTGACTTGCTTCTTTTTTCTCTGTGTGGGCAGAACAATAACTCAGTGCATTGACACAGTGAATACAATAGCTTAAGTGTTTAGCTATAAATTATTCGGTTAAAACAAAGACATGGGAATTAGAATAAGGAATATCCTGTCTTGAAAGATAGGGATGCAAATTTCCAAGGTAGCTCATTTCTTCAGACACACAAAAAGACAGGGAAGAGGTGCAGGTCATGCTCCTGAAGGANCTGTATCTTTGACTTGCTTCTTTTTTCTCTGTGTGGGCAGAACAATAACTCAGTGCATTGACACGGTGAATACAATAACTTAAAGTGTTTAGCTATAAATTATTCGGTTAAAACAAAGACATAGGAATTAGAATAAGGAATATCCTGTCTTGAAAGATAGGGATGCAGATTTCCAAGGTAGCTCATTTCTTCAGACATACAAAAAGACAGGGAAGAGGTGCAGGTCATGCTCCTGAAGGGCTGAAAACTGGTTATACTGCTCATCTTCTAAAGTGATGGAGTAGCGATTGCAGCCTCTGGCTCCTAGTTAAAGGCCATCACTTGCTTCAGCAATGGAAAACCAGTAGGCCTCAGGAGACACAAGACCAAAGAAGAAGCTGTCACCTCTTTGGGGAGAGAAGGCTAGGTTTAATGCTTCCCTTTCTCTCAAGTAGTGGAGAAGTAGACTATAAATGTTATCAACTGGGCTGTTGGATTTCTAGAATTGCTAGGGAGATGTTAAGAGCTATTAAAGGAGAACTTGTAAACTTTGCATCTGTTTGCAGTAATAGCTTTTCCACTGAAAGGTAAATTTCAAAGAGTAAAGCTGACAGTCTGTTAGAAAACAGATCATGAACCCTTCCATGACCATTCTTAAACAGTTTTTGGGGGGCAAAAAGAGCTTCAGGTTTTCCCTCCGCACCCTGGAAAACAGACTACAGCCTAAGAGAGAAGTTGGTAATGTTGCAGATGTTTACAAGAGTTATTAATCTGATAACCCTGTACTGGAATAACAGCACACATGGAATCCTATTCTGCCTTATTTTTCTTTGCTGACCACTCTGGCAAAGTCTATAGTAAGCCACGCATACCTTTGAATCTTTCCACCACTTTCTGTCAGGATTAGCTACTCCTGTTCAACCCATATACAATATGGCTGAGCTCTGCCCAGTCTCATCACAGCCTTTCAGCTTTTCTCACCTTCATTTGAACCATGCCCCCCTTGGCACTCATCTCCAACAACACAATCCTTTTGTCCTCATTTTCAAAACCTTTCTCATTCACTAAGTGACTCCTCACTCATATTCACAGACAGCAGCCTCACTCACCCTTTTCTCTCATTTCCCCCCAGATATTTCCATTGCCAGTTAGTGCCCATGCCCACACACCCCTGCATAACCTACCTTTTACTTTCACCTTATAACCCATCCTGTTATCTCTTCTATAGAAATCCATAAAGAAATTACTGCTTGGTGAGCAGGAAGTCCCATCTGCTAAAGTGACCGCTTCACTACATATGAATCAAGCATACAGCTGGGCACTACCAAAATCAACCTATCATTACTGCCCCTTTGCTCTTCTTCCTCACTCTCATCCTCTGAGTCTTTCTTTGTCTTGCCTTCTCACACATCTGTGTGATGAAATTTTTCTATGGGTGGGAAATCAAGCAAACAAGAAATTAGATCTCAATACAACTTGGTTGTGATGAACAGTAAGCTACCCTATCCCCAGGGTAGGAGACTCTCATAGTCCATAGCACATACAAGAACTTCCAGTGTTTGAAGGCCTCTGGGTGACATTGAAACAGAACAAACTTGAGATCTCATATGTCCCTTGCCGACAAACTGCGGGGAAATGAGTACATTCAGGGAATCCCTTATGCTTCCTGTGATAATATAATTTTTGTTGAATTTGACCTCCTATATTTACAGAACTAGTGAATACATTAAATTCTTTCAATGGAAGGGTAACACTTGGGCTGCTCTAGTGCAATGGAGGTTTAAGAAGAAAAACACTGTCCCCACCTCTAATGGGTTTAGAGTCCAGTTTCTAGACATTATAATACTACCTCATCTCATTCTAGGTCCATTTCTCATTTTGTCCAGTCATTACTTGCTGGTTGTGAAATCCAGTAAGACTAATTTACTGTATGCACTTTAGACCAATAGTTAACAAAAGTTAATCAACTATTTAGCGTAATTCTGTATCATGACAAAGGTGAACTCTACAGTTGCCTACCTCATGCCCAAATATGAAGGACTTGGAGTCTCCAGTTTCTATGCTGACAAGGAAACTTGCTGATCCCCTTTGCAGTCTATTTGTATATAGAAACACCCTGGCTCATTTCTAGAATGGAAACCTTTAATAATGGAAACCTTTACTCTCAAAAAAGGTTCCATCCCAAATGACAGAGGGTGAATTTACTGATATAAATAGCTGGTTGCAAGATCAAGAAATGTAACATTTCTGAAAAATCACTGGGTGTATCTTAGACTACTGGGCATATGTTTGAGGTTCACGCTCTATACTGAGGAAGGGAAATTTCCTTCTCAAATTCATCATAACTTTGAAAAGGCATTAGTAAGATCTTGCCTTATAAGACAGTTTTTTAGGTGGTTTCCAGAACTTTTCTATCCTTTAAGTCTCTGTTCCCTGTTCAATTATAACTGCTTTGGTACAGTCACCTCAAGTAACTTTTCGTGACTTGTTTTCCTTATCTATAAGAAGAAACCAATGCAAAAACACAGCCAGAGTAGAAGGACATAAAAGAATAAACACAGCGTGTTTGAAAGACACTGTACAAATACTATAAATATACTACATTCTTCCAATATTCCCTGTCTGCCTTTATGGCAATTGCTGCGTACCACTAAAAGGACCAAGAGAGACTATCAAAATCGCCATAGCTATTGAGTTCCCTTCATCCGTACAGTATATCAGGGTAATGGGTCCCATGAACTCTGGTAACACCATTAGAAGGGAGAGCATGGAATCAAATCACAACAGTATTTTTCCTAAATGGGCAATGTGTGATCATTTCAGTTAACATTTAAGTCCTCATTACAATGAGAAAATCATCTCATCATTGAGACACAGTCAAATACCAGATTAATTTTAGTGTTATTCTCTAGTGTAACAGAACCTGTACTTCATCACTCAGGGCTTGAATTTTTGTGACATGGTAGGATAGAGGATCCTAAACATGTTCTGCTTACAATATAGTCAACTTTTAACTTCTTAATATTAACTAGCATCTACTTTCTCCCATTTGACTGCATTGTCTTTAGAGGAAAAGAATGTCAGTTTTTCCTGCTGGTTATATATCAGTGTAGTCCAGCCTGTAAAACCCAAACCCCTGTGCTTTCTTCTCTCTCCCCTTTCAACAACTCACCAGGACAGCTTTTAGAAAAGGAAGTCACCACAGTGTACTGGAGAAGGATTCATATTCACCAGAAGAAAGCTAAACAGCTACCAGTCTGTGAAAGTCCTTGTGTGGTGAAACAAACAGTGCAATTCAGATATGCTTTATCTTCATCCCAAAATGCATGAAAGAGCTGTATCTTGGCTCAAGTCCCTAAGGCTGACAAACCCACAGTAACGTAACTGAGAAGGGCAGTCTATGGAGGTCTCTGGATTCAGCAATTTTTCTTTAACATAGGATAATTACTAGTACCTCTTGGATCAAAACCAGATTACACATTGTTACTAGTTGATATTATTGCAAAATCAAGGAAAAAAATACAAAAATTAAAATGTTATCTTTGTAGCCACACAAAACAACATGGTTATCACCAGTTAGTGAATTACTGCCCATCACTAAATAATGGGTCATGTGCGTACATTGAAATAACCCTAGGTGTCAGCCGGAACACCTTTAGGTTCTACCCCTGTGCCAGACTAGGTTATTGTGTTATAGCCTTGACTGCACTTTTGGAAGAAATCAAGGCTTATTGCATGCAATGAGCAGACCCAATGTCTGATGACTGAAGGAGAAGTATAGTCTTTACTATAAATTTTAAGAAAAACAAAGCAAAACAAGCAAATAAATAAAACCAAACAAAAACAAATAAAGCAAAATAAGAAAACAGTAGTTACTTTTATATTTGCTTTTCCTTTTTACCTGCTGTGGTAGCTGAGAAGCTGTTTAATGTTCATCTTGCTAACATTATAATTGACAGAATGATTAACTGAATGAATGAAGAACAAAAGGCCAAGAATAGAGTACTTAGAGAATAGTGCAGTGAAGACTTAACTGAGAAAGCACATTGATGTCTGACTTATTTTAATAAACTGGTTATACTGAAAAAATAAAATCCCCATCCATCTGAGAACAAGTGTCATTCTTCTTCAAACAGAAGTGTGCAGGGACCACAGGGATCACACACACCTAATAATTAAGATTCACTTTTCAGTGTTGTCTTTATTCAGCATCTTTATGGGTGAGATCAGTCTCCAGATTATATGCATAACTGAATTCTGGCTGCTTTTTACACTTTCTGTCAAGGTTACTATAAGAAGGTTGTCCTGCAAAGTCAGATCAATTTTATCAGTTTCTTGCCAGTGGTGTCTGTAAGCTATGGAAATCAAGCTAAAACTAGCTCTCAACCTCATAATTGCGTCTAGTAATCCCAACTCTGCAGTTTTTATCTCATCTCTGGGAATGAGATAAGCATCTGGATCATTATAAGGTAGAGTTCCAAACAGCCGAGCATCCTGGCAGGATCTTGCTAATCACTTTCACTTTTCTGGTCTCTTCCTTCATGTGACTGAAAGGATATACCTTTTCCAGGCTGCCAAATCACCTTCTATAATATTTCATTTTCCTAATGCCACACACTTGTCATCGCTGGCAAGTAATTCTGCTTATAAAATGAAAAAAGTGAGCTATCCCTCACTTTTCTTACAGGAACAGTTCAACCTAATGAAGTCCTAGGAGGGTAGAGAGCTAACAGTGGAGCTATTAGAAAGAAAAATTCATCTCACATTCAGATGTGATGAGAATGGTGCTACATGTTACATATAAAACCATGTCAAATGAGTGTGGGTGTAAAATAGAGGGAACAACAGCCTGGGTTTGCAACAAAAAAGCATCATCAACAGAGTAAATGATGTTCATTAGACTTCCCTTTAAACACCATTTATTTCACTTCAGAATTTGTCCCATGCAGTAGGAGTTGTGACTGTCACTTACAAATGATCAAGGTATGTACAATGGGTAAAACTACAGACTTGAAAGAAATGCTTGGTGTTTCACAGAAGCATCATGTTTCCATCTCTTTCACCTAGGCTTTGTCGAGCAGTTATGTCTTTAACAACAAGAAGTAATCTGAGGAAACTCAGAAAAAAAGATGAGCAAATCCAAGCACCAGTAGAAGTCTTAACAATAATCTATTTTAAATACGATGAATTATTTTCTCCCTATGGGCTGCCTATCTCTGCTTAGATGAAGAGAGTCTATGATACCTTTAATGTACATTTACAAAGTAGTTTCTTACTAAGATATTTTGTTTTCAGGTTTGGTTTGGGTGTTAAATATTTAGTTGTTTACTTGTGTGCACATGTTTGTGTGTGCAGAGGGGAGGTAGTATATGTGTGTAAATTTATGTATATGAGTATACAGGTACATGCAGTAAGTATACACCTGTGTGTAACGGTATACCCAGCAGGTCAGTTACACTGCAGAGAGTCTCCCCTGGCAATGACAAAACAATTCACATAAGAGCATGACCGCAGCTCTTGAAAACTCACTTACAAAGAGAAAGCAAAAGTGTCAGATGACATCCACTATTCACAGAACCAAAGCAGTGACATTTACAGCCATCTCTGGACTCTATCTTTTGATGACAAACCATGTAGAAGACTAATTATTCATTGATAATTACAAAAAGAGAAATGGAAAAAGGAAGCAAGAACTTTTAGTTTGCTAGAAAAGCTCCTCTGTCATAAGCTAGATCAGTCAAACACGAAACCCCTCCTTACCTCCATGATAACTGCATGTTTAGGATGGGATACTGTAAAGAAACAGCTCACAGGAGTGACTATAAAGAGGAAACACCTATCATTGCAGCTTTAAGTGTGCCAACAAAAAAACATCAAAACCACCTGGGATTCTGGTGGGATTCTGGGACTGACAGGTCAAATACAAGTCATACTACAGGCAAACAAAGACTTCCTAGACCTGAGAATTATCCCAACGCCATCAACAGCTATGGTCTCTTGTCAAAAGGATTTTCTAGGAAATACATTAATGTCTAATTGTAGCCTACGTAGTTGAAGTATTCAGCGTGAAACAGGGTGCAATGAAACTGCCTCCCCGCCCCCTTCACAGGTCACTGCAGGGTCCCACTGCCTTCTTTTCACAGTGAATAGGCTTGTATTTAAATGTGGTGGATTTAATTTACAAACACTAGCCACCTCCACTGGAGAAAGAATGCTTCCAATCATAAAGGCAAAGCTCTTAACTCCTCTGATACCTTCACCATGGAAGGTAACAAGTATTGCAGGATTTTAGCAGATTATGGTTCAGTTTTAGAACCCATTCTGTACATGCTTGTGGAGTGGAGTTCAAGATTTCACTTTTAGAACACTCTCAAGTTGTGAAAACAACCTAAAGAAACAAGTTCTTTTTTCCCCTAACACTCCCAGTATGTTCTATATTATGCATATTTTACATAGACAGGCACATTCACAATGTACTTGGGGGCTATTTGGATGGAAATAGAAAAGCTATGGAGCAAGACAGAGTCAGCCTAGATGTAAACAAGCTGGAACTGCTGGCAGCTGTGCTGTTACAAATAAAATTGCATTCCCCACTGTCTTCTCACTTATCAATTTTGACAGAAGACTGTCCTGACTTCTCATAAACCGCATCGAAAAGGACAAATCACACTGGGTGTTAGATTTACCAGAATGGATTTGGTTGGTAGCTTACCACAAAGAAACAGGGTTATCTCCATTCCACATGGTGGGGAAAAACAATGCTCTGTTCAAGGGGTGGGGGCTCTACCTTATAGGCTGAAGTCTCATTTAATCCTCATTTTTTCAAGTCTTGTTTAGATTTAAGAATCTCTGACAAGATTTGTTTACTTCAAAGCAGAAAGGGAAAATATCAGCAAGCATTTCTCAAATGTATAATCCAAAAGCTAATAAAATGAAGAGTGAGAAATATTTAAAAACAAAATCACTTTCCTGCTGATCCTGCTTTCTAGCTACACTTGGAGCCATGTGCTGCTTTGTGTTCAGACAAAGAATGCTCTGGGACAGCAGGATACAATAGACAATGATACCAACACAGGAAAGAAAGGAAAGAAAGGAAAGAAAGGAAAGAAAGGAAAGAAAGGAAAGAAGAAGGAAGGAAGGAAGGAAGAAAGGAAGGAAGGAAGGAAGGAAGGAAGGAAGGAAGGAAGGAAAGGAGAAAAGAAAA
>NDXB01005919.1:121050-163442 GCA_002631895.1 Agapornis roseicollis | reverse complement strand
AAGGAAGGAAGGAAGGAAGGAAGGAAGGAAGGAAGGAAGGAAAGGAAGGAAGAAAAGAAAGGAAGAAAGGAAAGAAAGGAAAGAAAGGAAGAAAAGCAGTAGCAGAAAAAAACCAGAATTAATATGCTGACATATAGGCACCTATTAAAATAGCATCTTGCCAATGTAGGAGCAGAATTTGGCCTTGTTGCTGATGGATCCTTTGATAATAAAGAAGCTCCAACAGATATAGGAATTCACTCTCTCCCTGCAGCTCCAGAGAGAATATTTTCAGGGCACACTACACTTCTATGTAGGAAATTAAACAATAGATTAACTTAAGGCATGGCAAGCCTGCCAGTGCATATTCAGCAGTCTGATGTGTGATGATCAGTAACGGTCTGATGGCGCTGTGTGGGAAGAGGAAGACACACAAGTCTCAGCTGAGACTCCCAACAGGTGAGGATGAGGGATGGACAGCAGTCGTGGAGCAGGTGGGGGAACAGGCTGGACTGTATGAACGATGGTGCTGGATGACAAATGTGAGAAACCTTTGATCACTGTGCTATGAACAACTTTAGTGTTGCAGTGGGAAGAAGGGTCTAATCATATAGGGATAAGATAAACACAATGTTTAATTCTGTGGGCCTCCCAGGTTTGGTGTGGCCTTTCTGGCTTGCTTTTAAACAATATTTTAAGCCTTGAGGTCTTCAGAGATGATTTAAACAATATTTTAAGCCTTGATGGTCTTCAGAGAGAGTGTATCTCATAAGGAAGTCAAAGAGAGAAACCGTTTACAGCTCCATGGCTGCAAAAGGCTCAACAGCTAACAGTACATCCTCTACAAAGTCACAAACATCCACTTGAACCTGAGTTTTCCCCTTAGCTAGCATGCATAATAACAAGTATCCAGACTGTGTCAAACAGATAAATCCAAAAATCAACCCTTATATGAAGTATTAAACATGACAAAAACATAAACACTATTAAATCCCATTTTTCCCCCTATTGTCTGGATGATCACACTGGAAAGTAAAATGTCCTCAGCATACTTTGTTATTTCAAGCAAGCCATGGTCTTATTTTTCTCCCGAGTTCTTCCACCTCCCTATTAATTTTCCTTATTTCTGTTCTTTCCCCATGGTGCAGTATGAATGTTAATTTATTAGAAGCACTTAACTATATATACATATTTTCCTATGTTATATATGCATTTATGTTTTCACCTGCTTGAGACCCAACACCCCTTTTGGTATGTTCTGCACTTGAGAAAACCAAGAATTCTTGCTTTCTGAGCACAGAGATCCATGATGAACTGCCTATATATATAGTATTTCTCAGCAGTCAGCCTTGGTCCTCACTTTTGGTCTTTCACTCAATAGAAGTGTGAAGTTGCAAGGATATGAGAAGAGTTTAAAGTATAATTAACTAGCTGATAATATGCAGCGAAGGGTTTCCTTTTCACTAATCCTAGAGTCTACATTCTCACTTTCTTCTCATTAAACAAAGTAGGTGGGAATAGCACAGCCAAGACAGAAACTGAACCTTATGTTAAAATGAGATAAGCAGACTGGAGTAGAAAGTATTCCATTGTGCAGTGTGTGTGAATATACACATTGGCTCACAGCCTCTATATTGCTAAAGAATCCTTCACATTTGGACAATTATGACCAAAAAGAAAAAAAAAAGGAAGAAAGTAATATTACAGCTATTTGAAGAAAAAAAATCTGACTTTTCATTAAAGTACCTGTCCTGACCACCATATTGAAACTCTTTGGCTGTCAACATTGAAAAATAAGAGATACAGCTAAAGAATCACTGGTCTGAGCCATTTAAGGAGGAGGGGAACCCCTTAAACTTTACCAGTCCAATTCTTCTGGTTTGGGGGCTTTTCAGAAGTTGTTCCCCAACCTGTTTTCCAATGAAACTGGCTTTGAAATAAAATGTTAGAATGAACCTTCTCTTGGTTATCAGTGCTCCATGTCTGGATAGAAGTCCATTAACTAATTAGGGGGCAGGAAAACATCTCCTACAAGGGGAGGCTGGGAGAATTGCATTTGGTTAGCCTTTTGAAGAGAAGTTATCTTCTCAATAAGATCTTATCGCTTTCTTCTAGTACCAAATGCTGGGGTCTAGAGAAGTCAAAACCAGACTCTTCCTGGACGTGCACTGTAACAGCCACAAGAGACAACAGACATGAGTTGCTAATCAGGAAATTCCAAGTAGATATTTAGGGAAGTGCTTCTTGTGATGAGGGTAGTCAAACACTGGAACAGTTGTCCAGAGACCTTGTGGACTGTATACTATAAGACATAACCAGCTATAACTGTATCAGCTCTATAATCAACATCCATTTCTTTGCTTCCTTATGGTATGCTGTTTTTGTAATTTCTGGACTTGCCTCAAATCATGGTACTTGAAAGCAGCTTGGAAAATTTAATGATGACATCTACTAAAGGTAATGTGACAATATTAGCACATGACATCAGTGCTAAGATCTTTATAGTGACTTCTACTTTTTTGTTTGGCATTCACTGTGTTGGAGAGCATGGTCTGGAAGGGATCCAACACCTTCAAAAGCTCTACATACTTGGAAATGGAAACCAGTCTTCACACTTGAGACTGTCAGATCTATCTTTCTCCGTTCATGAATGAACTCTTTGATACACCATGAACCTTCTCAGGAGAAGACCCCAATGTGTGGAGTGTTCCAGACTCTAATGGTACAAATCAACTCAAATATGGCGTGCTTCAAAGCGTAAAGGAAAACCTGTTAGAAGTAAGAATTCCAATAACAGCAGGAGCTTCAAGTCCCCAGAAGACTGCTATTTCCCTTCCAAATCCACATGTGCTACAGCTTTTCTAAACCCAATTCCCAAGTCTCCTAAGTTTATCAAAAAGCCCCTTCTGAGCTCAGAGCTCTTTCTAGATTGTAGCAAGTGCCTTTTTCTAGCCTACAAAGTCCAGAGGTTTACGGGCTGTCACAGATGCAGTTCAAATCAGCTGAGAATCACTTGGTGCAATTAGCTTTCACGTTTCACAATAAATTTCACCTACTGCAGGTATAAAATCGTACTTTATTTTTGCTGTATTTCAAAATGTTACTGCCCAGCACTTGGCTCTGTAAACATCATTATTATTGCTGCCCGCCTGCTTTGTGCCTGAAACGTGTCAGAAGATTTATCTGCCTCATCAGCACTTTCTAAACACCCAGGCAGCCAATCGAAATGGGGAGGCATAACAGATGTGCCAACATCTGCTGCAGCAAGCATTTATCTGGACAGCAGAACATGTAGCTGTAGATTCAAACTTCTAACCAGTTACAATTCCACACGTTGGACAGCCTTGATCTACAACTGTGTGAAGGATATTTTGGAATATTAATTAAAATCAAATTTGAAAATGTAATTTTTCAGTTTTAGACAGCTGTGAGAAATACACCTTCCTGTAATTCAGTTTATGCCTTTCAGAAGCAGTAAAGGCAAAATACTATGAAAAGGCTAAATTTAAAGTTGAGCTTGTAAAATTAGAAATTCTTAGAAAACACCATTCTAAAATTCCACCCCATCTATACTTGCTTAGTTTGAGACATATATGTGTTAACATATGTATAGTTGAAATGTGCAATTTTTAATCGCATACATGTGCCTATAAATCAAGCACATGAAGCGATAGGCAATGACTTTTAAAACGCATTTTTATTTTCCTGGCACCAAAGTAAGGTCCATGGGCACCATATCCATGCTGAGTTTCAGCTGTTCAGACTTCTGTTGCACACAGAAATGTCCTCCACCCCCAAACACATACTTGGATAGATTGATGAAATCATGAAATGAAATACAAAGCAAACTCATCATCTGTTTTTTTGATGTGCAATACAGTTTCACCTGTATTCCTGCTCACCAAACCATGCCCTCCAGGAATGACTATCACATTCTCTTTGAAGAGCTGCCTCATTAAATAGAAAAAGCAAACTTCCAGAGAAAAGACCTCTCCTGCTTTTTTGATTTCTCCTCTGAAGGCCCAGCATGCATAATATTGAAACCTTGTTTAAAGTACTTTTTCTTGTAAAAGGTTCCCTCTTGTTAGGGGGATTTGGCCCTTGCTTCCTGTGCTCTTGAATTTCCTAGGATTTGATTTCCTAAGCTTTAAAATAGTGACATTATAATGGCCGGTTAATGTGACTTATATTTTAAAGAATATGTAAAAGAAATTATTTTTCTCCCATCTTTTCTCTGTGTAGCTAGAGTCCATGTTTCCAAGATAGACTACACAAACATTCAAGCAGAACACGTATGAAAAATAGCACTAATAAAATCGTTAGAAACATTTTCACTGTAAAGCATATGTAGGGGTATATGGTATTATAATATAAAAACTGTCTGAACAAAGCGTTTCTGCAAACCAGAAGATTTATAATCCACAGATTTCCATAAATATGAAAATATTGCCAGCTCCTTTTTCTTCCTTTGCTGAGAGAAAAAACACATAATGTATGTTGTAATGTTGCCAAACAATAAGGTGCTGCTGAACTAAGCTCACTTTTCTTCATTTTACTGGAAAAACATAAGCTCTGACAACAAGGAAATATTTTTATTAGCTTTCAGGTGAAGTGAGGAGTAATCCTGTGTTGGTTTTATGAAATCAAACAAAATGAATATCACTGACTTGATATATTTTGCTCCTGTTTTAAAAACACAATAATGGTAATAACTTTGATAAATTTGCCCATGTTAGTTTTGTGTCTTTTTCTCCCCACTCTCTCATGATCCTCTGTACTTGTGGACACAATTCAAATCCTTACATTGGGATATTCATTACTTCAGGGAGGTGAGAGACAGCAACTTCATCCACTTTGAATGTCAGGATTTTCTGATGACATCCAGTAACACACTCCAAATTAACAAACAACTGTGGCAAAAAATACCCTGACATCCTCTTCCACCTAAACGATCCAATGACTAGCAAAGAAGAGTGATTTAATGGCCAAGAAAGAGATGCATTACAAGCAAAGGCTCCTGGGTTTTACTGTCAGTTCTGTTACTGACTGACTTGGCAAGTCTTTCAATAAGCCTGTCCTTAGTTCACCTCCTTGTGATTTTCTGTAGCAGTACAGGGCATAGTAAGACTGAAGAACGTCAGTGGAATGGTGTTAAGTTTAATTATACTTGAAAAGTGGCTTCAATTCTTAAAAGACAGATGAAAACGTAACAGGAAAGACTGCTCCTTTTGCCACTCCTTTGCTCATTTGCAGTGTGCAATGGCCACAGTTAGGGAGAAATTACATATTTATTGTTGTCTATGTGTAAATTATGCTGACTTAAATCCCCAGGCATTTCAAAAATAAAATTGCCAGTGAAATACATAATCTTGTGCTGTAGTGCATCAAATGCGTGCTGGAAGAGGCTTCTTTCACAGTGTTATCCAAAGAATTACAGCCAAAAAAAATATGTCAGTGACACTTCTCCATTTTAACTGTGACCTTTTCCATTCTAAGTCCATAGTGACAGTCAGCTGGATCACAGGCCAGGTGATAACTCCTTTTGAGATACAAGGAAAAAAAGTCTTGAGGAGGGGTTTTAGAACCTGATCACTGTAGGGTTTTCTCAGGTGCTACTGAAAGAACCCTAATAAACTACTTCTCCAGGAGACTTCCTCACATGCTTTGCAATTAATAGCATTAGGATACAGATCATTTTTTTCTTTAGATATGTATAATACAACAGGTAGGAATGGAAAAAACCCTACAACACAGATCTCACAAACCAGGTCTTTCCTAAGCAATCAAGACCACAGATCACAGGCACGCACATGTTCCCTTCCTTCACGATACTTTTTAGCAGCAGATGCTATATAATACTAAGAATTGACACAGGAGATCAGTATGATGGCAGCAGTGAAATGTCTCTGTACCATGCAGGATCCACGATTCAGCCATAACTGCTAGGCAATTATGGACTGACGGTCAGAAAATAAACATAATACATGAAGTCCCAGTCTACCTCAGCTCACTCTGAGCTGTCAGATCAGTCCCTTCACCATAACAGCAGCTACATAAGATAAGGCAAGTGGTGAGAAGTATCTGCTTCTCCACTGGAAATCTGCACCACAGTTGCCAACAAGCCTTTTCACGTCCCCCTTACCACACCAATCAGTTCTGAGGACAGTGGGAAGACGCAATGTCCACCATTGCAGCTCTTCTACAATGCAACACCCATGTCTCTATCATGGTGCTTATTTCCTGAAGCCTTCTCTTTTAAATTACATCTGGTGGTTGCTGAATTAAAAACCTGCCTTTTATTTGCTAAAGTTGTTTTTTTTTTTTTGTGATTCATCCCAAATTTTAAAAAGTTCGGGGAAAAAAGAATCCAATTTCAGCAGGAAATACAGAAGAAACAAGCACAATCTGATAGGAAGTCACAGAGGTATCATACTGGTTCTACTGCTGTCATCCAACCTGAATGTGGCTGGAATTTGGTTTGAACAATCCCTGCCCAAACAAGGTTTTTTTTTCTCTCTCTCACGCATTTATGTTATTAAATAAAGCCATGAATTAAATATCTATGCAGAGGAATTCCATACTACATGTAAGGAATTTCTAGAAAACTGCCATCTAAGAAATGTTTTCCATTTTGATGGTTACACATCCACCTTCTGGGTCAGCTTCAGTGTATAGAAACACTCACAGGGTGACAAAACAAAAGAGCCTGACTGCAGAGATAGGAAATGCTGGCAGTGTGTGCACAGAAGCTGTTTCCATAAAAACTGTTTATTCAGGTGTTAGCAATTGAAGCAGGAGCTCCAATTGCACTGCGGCAAGTGTCTGTAATGCTCACACAGGGGTGTTTGCAGGCTATCACAGCTCTGGAGGGAGCTGTTACAGGCTATCAGCTCAGTAATCCTCATGTTAAAAAGGCCCTAAATATGTATTTACAAGATAGACAGATCTGTTTGGTTTAGTGGTTAAATAATCCAAATGTTGAAAGGGCCTTTCATATGAATTTGCGGGGCAGGCAGGTCTCTATTGGCCTATCACAGCAGTGGTGGGTCTTTCACAGTCAGCAGAGACCATGCTTTAGTGGCCCATGAGGACCTTAACCCACAAATGCTTATGCATTCAAGTAACTTTACTCAGATAAACAGCCTCACTCAGGCTGCTAAACTGAACAAATCTGCTCCTTCTTTTGCTTTGAGGAAAAAATACCAATATAATCAGTAACTTCAAAAGCCTTATATCACAGAAACGGGAAATGTGAATTTGTGCCTCAGACACCTTCCCCCATCACGATGGGATGAGTGTTACTGGAAGAATAAATGAATGTATTACCACTGCACTGTACCTGCTGCAATGCTCAGACACGTAAGAGAAAGGAAGAGAACAGGATAAAATTCGCACCTATGGGAGTTTTAAGTGTTCAGTGAGGTCTACACAACCGTTACTCGTGACCAATTCCCAAGGTTTTTTAGCTTTTCACTCTTGAAAGATCATTTTTAGTAATTTGTGAAAACAGCCAACAGCATCTGATCCAGAAATGCTCAGGTCAATAGGAAACCTTTGCAATTTCAGTGAGTATGGATGAGGCTAGTGGTAAACTTAAAGGACTAATCTGCATTTACAGTTAACAGATTTATGAGTGCAAATACTTATCAAAACATTTAAATGAACGGCTGTGCAAACCCATAAATTAGCACTTACATTCAACATGCACACACATTTTTTTTCCCTATTCCAACTGAAAATCTCTCCTCGGATCTACAAAGCAGAGCATGAACTCACAAATATTCAGTTTTGCCCTGAGGTGTTAACCAACCCTGAGAACACCATGGGTCGCTCCACTTTAGAGAAGATACTGATGATGGAGTAAAGAAGCCTTCATATGAATCTTCTAATTTCTGTTTCTTCTGAGTCCTATTTTCCAGAGCATAGAAGGAAGCAAACCAGCATGTATGTAGTTTCTAGCTTATGCCCCAAGTTTCACAGAGGCATCGGGTGGGAAAAACGCCTTTTCACATGGTTTTTTATAAAAATACTATGCTCTTTTGTGGCTGCTGTTTCCTGCAGGACCTCTGATCCTTTCATTGTCTGGACACAAAGGCTTCCTAAAAACTGACCACAGAGATTTCACCTGCACATGCCTCGTGTGGTTGTCTGTTGATCTAGTGATGTGCATTAACTTCTTGAGTAAAAATATAAAATAAGAAGCTCAGTGGTTTCTAACACTGTGAGAGCATCAGAGACCCTTGGAATTTCATACAGGGTCAACTCAGCCCTTAGCAATTTCTCCCAGGTACTGGTCTTTGTACTGCTTAATACTGATTAATGACTTAATCTGTCAACATTGGCATTTGTATGCATTAAAACGCGAGTCATCAGACACAAGCAGGCTAATGCAACGGCTGCCATTCAGCCTTTTTCACTCTGAAAATGCTAATCCTGGTATGGTTGATGTGGTTTTCCAGGCTCCTGCAAGCTATGCTACTGTACTGGTGCAGTCACTTGTGTCTGTGCCTAAAAATGAGAACAATCAGAGCTGGAAAGTCTGATTATACTGGTCTTCATAGCACATCCACATCAACCAACAGCCAACATCCTTCTAAAACTCCTCCCTCAATTCTATGAGCAAACTTCAGCCTACTCTTCCTCATATGTGCAACAACAGTTACCTCAGTTCACTGCTATTCCTTCTTAAGCATGTCTACTTCTGCTGTTTATAAGAAGCATTCAGGTAGAAATAAGAATCTTCTCTTATCTGAGATACAGGAGATTTTAAAAGCTGTAATTCTTTAGAGATATTTGCTCTCACAGCAGAAAACTGCCTGGTTTGTTTTTGCTTAAAAGCTATTTCAGTATACATAGACAGTATGAAGGTCTCTGTCCTCGGATAAGGACCTGTTGACTGAACAGCACTACCTGCTTGTGCCTGCTTGTAACATCTTATTTTCTTCTTCCCCTCTTATTGAAAGGCAGTCTCCTCAGCCTGAATAGCACCAGACATCAATGACACTTTCTTTTGCCCAGCTTTGCCTTTACAATATTCTTCAGGGGGTTTTTCCCATTTTTTTCACTATTCCACAATTTAAGTGACATTTAATTTCTGTATTACTGCCAATGTTCCAAACCAAGTATAGGATGTTTCTTTCTCCTGGGTAGTAGATTCAGCAATATTGTTAAAGAAATGCATGCCCATTAGCTTATTTATTCTTCTCTAGCACCAGTATCCTCCGTTGTTCTTACAAGGGCAAATTTTAGAGCCATGTTTAACAGAAATTTACTGGTTGTAATACCTTTAACCCTTTCTCCACATTGGTACCAGTGGGTGTGAGGTGCACTCTAACATCACATGATGCAATTCCAGCAGCACAACAGGCACTCACAGCCAGACTGGGTGGGTTTGTCCTGGATATCTTTGGCTTTCTTTCAGTGATATTGACTGCAAGTCCAACTGAGCATTAACAAATTGATCAATTCCTGCTTTATCTTGAAAGTCCTCCTGGGTATCTGCCTATGCCAGAATTGCAAATCTTTTGATCTCTTTCTGCCAACACTGACTGATGCTAGCTCCACTGTCTTAATATCTACCAACAATTTGGATTCCTTTTAGGACAAGTTCTGCAGCAGCAACATACGGATGCTCAAGTCAGCTATCAGCAACCCTCCAGCTTCATCATGTTCCCAGCCATTTGTTTACAGTATGGTACTGTATGGAGCCTAATGAGCCTCCCAGGGAGCTCATCCTTCCAAGACAATTGGCTTATACTTGAGTTCATTGCACTGTGACAATCTGAGAAGAACCCACTCGGTTTTTCCAGCTTAAAAATGGAATGGAAGAGTCTTGTAAGTGTCTAATCCTACCAAATCCACTGGCAACTGTAAGTCCACATCCCCAGTGCTGGCTATCATATGTGATCCTCCTACACACAGATGATAACTCAGGTACTTAAACACCACAATATATCTGGAAGCAAGTTTCAAGCTGATCAAAGCTTTCCAGGACATTCCCTTTCTTTGAAAACATTCTTGTTGATAGCACCTCAGTTGCTAGCCATCTGATTTCTTTACTTCATTTGGCTGAATATTTCACATGTGCCTCAGAACTCATGCACTTACAAACCGTATCTAGGAAATAACGAGGGGTTGCCCTAGTTCTTTTTCTATTCACTATCTTCTTTCAATTCCTTTCTGAAATCCCCACGCTTGGCTTTGAATTCACTAAAAAAATTATTAGGTTTGCCATGGAGACCTGTGAGCTGTACAGAACAATGGGTATGCAACTGCACCATGCTTCTGACATCAGGTAGGTTTTTTGCTCTCTGTGATTAGTTAAGTTCACAGCAGAAAATTGTTGTGAAGAAAAACCAATGATAAAATCATGGAGCACTGATACAATTTTCCTTCTACAGAAAACATAGCAATAACAATAGGCCTCTTTCCCCTAACATAGGAAAACTCAGATGGTGGGAGACAGAATTCTCTGTGCTTCTACCATCCAGCCTGCAGCCCGCACCCCACAGAGTGCCATGAGCAGAGCTTTTGTACCCTCTCTTCTTGCTACTTGCACCCTTAGATGGTGGATAGATAATGCTGATTTAATAAGTTGCTGTCTTCCCAAGTACTTGAACATTTTTCCTTCCCTGATGCTGCTGCCACCAGCAAAGCAATTTGTGGAGCTCTACTGGAAACTAGATCAGCAGATGGGCTAGGTTAAAAACAACCCTTCGAAAAATCTGTTTGTTTGTGGGTTTGGGTTTTTTTTTTTTAATATTGGATTACTTTCCACATCTGAATCACAAAAGGAAATGCTGGCATAACTGAGGGGTCAGAAAACACAAGGGCAAGGGTGGGACTGAGTGGTCACAGCAGGGTGACCGCTAAGTCAATACTGTGGTAGAGACCCTGACACTGGATCATAGCCTCTGCTCCACTCACTCTCCTGCTGCTTCTCACCTGGACTGGCAACATCAGCTGATAAATCCCTTTTGACTCTGTCATTGATGAGACTTTTTTTTTTAATGCAGATATCTATCTCTGGGGATAATGCTATCAATTTTTCCTTAATAATATCTTATAAGGACCTGAAATAACAGATAATAGAACCAGTGAATAACCTAAATCATAGTATTACCACACAGGCTTAAATTTTGGGAATGTCTTTCACATCTAGAGATCTGCTAGTTAAGGGATCGAAGATGTTTTTGTTTCTCCTTCAGAACCTTCATATTTAGTAGAAAGCTGCTTCTCAAAGGAAACCAGACAGTTCCCTCCCTATGTAAATTTCACATGAAACGCTTTATTTCAGTCACTCAGTGAATTTGCCTTGGGCAACTGAACCACAGCTGACAGCAAATTAATGGCTATGATGGTGTGATTAGCAGAGATTACAGGCAACTGAGAACCTGCCCAAGCATTTGCCATTGTCACAATACTTATGCCAGCTGTTATTACAGATTAATAATGGTCATAAAGAGGACCTGGTTCCACCAGGTAGACTCTTTAAAACCGTTAGCACTTGAATATGTCCCAATATTTTGATTAAATGGTGAAAATTATTTTATCTAACCGTTTTGAAAGATATTTTCCTTAGATGCTTACCTTATTAATTTATTTAATAATTACTAGAAAAATGGTCCCTGTTACATTTAAGGAAGAATTAACATAAACAAACACACTTGACAGAGAAATTTAATATTATATTACACATGGAGAGCTAAACCAGAACTTAAGCTCTGAGACCTTTGTGCTGTGGGATACCACACCAAAACCCAACTGGGAAGAAATAATGATTTCACTAATCCCTAGCAATGATTTTTTGAGGAGGTCAAATAAAAGTTTCCTTGTTCTGATTGAGATTCACTAAGTAGATATTATCTGATTTTTCTGCTTCCTGGGGGAAGAACTTCATAGTCCCCAGGCTGCCAGAAGATAAGAACAATAAGCTGAACTTGCAATAGAGCATTTTAGCCACTAAAGACACGACAGAAGTGAACACATGGCATATTTGCCAAAGCTTTTGCCATTAATTTCATTTCCAAATGTCAACCAGTTATATGAAACCTTTAAAAAGGTTCCTTAAGGGAGAGCAAACAAGATGATAGGATATTTAAAATCTTGTATTAAAGCTATTTAATTATTTATAATCACTAATTTAAAATACAGTAACTTGAACTTATGCAAAGACTCAGCACTGTTTAATACTAAAAATAACCATCTGCTTCTATGCCTGTCCCTATAAACATTTTGTTACTGGGTGACAAAGTATGAAAAGCTAATGAATGGCAGACAAGAAGACTATTTAGAGATTGAAATGAAAATCTAATGAAGAGCCATGTTATAATTTTGGGAAGCCTCACAAAATGATTTTCCAGTGACTTTGAAACACATCCACCCTTGTCACTGGAGAGTACAGCACTTTAACAGCAAAGGGACATTTGTGATACTGAGCACAGATTCCTATAACTGCAATACTTACAATGACAAATATCAAAGAGCAAGTAATAAAAACTATATTAATTTTCAAAGTTGTTGCCTGATCTTACTGAAGTACACACCAAAATAACTGGAAGACTGGTCTATAAGGCATGAGACACAAGGCCAACTGATTCTTAAAATCAGGGAGGAAAAAAGCAATTAAGCTTCCAGTTACAATTTTGAGTTTGGAAAGGCTTGCTTTAGAGTGCTAAAACTGCAGAAGCAAAGCATCTGAGTTACAGTCTCCACTGCACAAAGAGGGAATACGTTTAATAAGCCCCCTGGACTTTTAAGTAGCCACCCACTGCAGAATTCTGCTTTCACATTTCACATGTGTAGCCTAACCCCAGTAAAGCCGGTGACATTACACAGGTATAAAATAAAATAGTCTTTGGTGCCAATTTTTTAAGAAGTATTCCCACTCTCATTTTTCTCAGAGGAGCCTGCTGTCAGCTGTGCAAATATCACATCTATAATAGCAGAAATAAAGGCTGCAGCGTGCCAGTGATCTTACCTCATACTCAAAGTCCTCTGCTCTATCTGCATCAGCAGGCAGGCTGGAAAGATACTCATTACCTTCATAAAATTCATGCTCCACTGGGTGAAGAGAATGGCAGCTATGTGGAACAAAGCATTGCAACAACAATAGATGAGACAATAGGGTTTTTTTAAATTAAAAAGTTATAAGAAACCCCCACTTCTCTGTAGTTTTCTCATCTCTGCAATGCTACCCAGAGTGGCCAGGCAGCCTGAAAGAAACAATATGAAGAAGCAGCACAGGTTGTTTTCTTTTCAAAAGCTCATACTCCAGCTGAGTTCATTTTGCTGGGCTTGTCTTTTGTCAGATTTAAGGGTCTGTTTCGGCTAAACCACTTAATTATGACAATATAGGATTCCTTATGCTCATAAAGGTACCTAACTCCAGATTCATGTGCTGCGCCATGGCCAAGGGCAACTCACTAATTATCTGATAATAAAGTCTTGAACATCCACAATCTACAGCCCACACCTGGCTCAAAAATTTCTAAAGAACTAGCATAAACCAACTCGCATTCTCCTGTTAAAGTTATAACAGGGTGGTGGAGTGCATTTGAGTGGATGCACACTTAATAATGTCAGTAAACTGCACTTTTACATGGGCTTGGAGCACAAGAATAAAATCTTTACAATGTGCACTCAGGTACAGACTTAGAGCCAAGGCTGGATCCCAACCATGCAGCACCCAGTGTGAATTTATCTTAGTACATGTAGGAAAGTTTTCCCTATGCTGGGGAACTTCAATCACAGTGGCACAGGGCTCAGTAATACCCAGTAACACCTCAAAAGTATACATGTATCATGCTCCTAGCTGTGCCACAGTTAAGTGGTAAGCTCAATCCAGCATTTTGTTGACAAGTCCTCTCTGAGACAATCTACCAAACTTTCCCAGAACTTCTACAAATGGAGCTACATCAAAGTCAAAAGTGGAATGTTCTCCATTAGCATCAATTCTGCAGAGATGCATGAGATGCATGGCATGCCAGAAAACCAGTGGAAAAGCTCTAGGGCTATCACAGTTTTGCTGACTACGGACAGAGGGCAAGGGTTAACCACTAGATGCTGCTTATGAGGTGGAGCCCAAGGAGGAAAAAGCCTATACTCTATTTCTGTGTAAGCACCGCCTGTTGGTGTTTGCATTCAATTCAGTTTCAAGGAATTCACCAGGGATAATATAATTCATATCATTTGCTGTAAGACAGGTGAAATTGTGTGATCTCTGTATTTTTTTAATTGTTTTGCTTTTGATAAGGGGACCTTTAAATTAAATAACATGTCTCTTTGATTTCTCAGTAAGATATCTGGAAGAACAGAAAGCAACAAGACAGCTCTTTCTAAATCTGAAGAAACCTTTTTGGTATTTTGGAACACAGACGTGTTTTCCTTCTTGACTAAGGATTAGCTGTTTGGATGATCAAACATATGAACACAAAGTAAACATGGCCAAAATTCCTTCCGGTAGCTCTAATCCATGAACAAAGTTTAGGAAAACTGAAGCCTGACTAGGACAGTGATTATCAACATTTAGAAATTATTTAAAGTGCTCCTAATGCTTTCTCAAGAGAAGGCTACAAACCTACCCTGGAATGCCCCAATTCTTCAGGTAAACGGCAGAAGATAAACCATACCTGTCTGAGAGTAGAAAAGGGCAGATATCAGGAACTGGTGGTGTGGAAGGCCTTAGTTTCGCCAGAGCCATAATGTGCTCAAAAGTGATGTCAGTCTGAGTGCTGGCATCCACAAGCCGAACATCCTGAGAGCTACCATGAGCTTTGCTGACTGGGGCTCGTCGTAAAACCTGAACGACAATTGGCTCCTTGGCATTGCGAAAAGCTTCCACTGCCTCTTCATGAGTGGCCTTGGAGAGGTCCTTCCCATTGACCTAAATTAAAACAAAAATACACCAAAGGTTACTCACAGAAGAAAAGACAGCATAATAATATGGGTGTAAAATATAGGGAGATGAATGATTTGTGTACTACATCAAGCCACATGCTGACTGGCTTGTACTTCGGCATCCATGCAAGAGGGAAGATAAAGCTGGGAGGTGAAAGAAATTCTTTAACCTTTGCTAGAAATTAAAAATAGTTTGAACTCTTCCATAAGTGTCCCAATAGAATATGAACACAGCAACGAAACTACCGTATTTAGAAAGGTCACTGGAAATTGCTTCTCTCGTGCTATTTTAGTCACCTCAGAAAATACAAAAAAACCCAGAGGGGTGCCTTTAATTTTCAATTTCAGCATTTTCTGTGCCATGTAACTGTTTTAAAGGATTTCTGGCACAGCGTTGTTATTAATGACGATGTCAATAAACACGTCGCTGATGTCTAAAAAGAAACAAGGCCAATTTTCAATGTTTTGTCAGTTATCTTCTGTGGCCATTACACAGTCATTAAGACCAAAGACAGGAAGATTTGACTAACACAGTCAGCTGCTGAGAAATCTAAATCAAACAAACTGAAGAAACAATTTGCTATGAATAGACAAACCAGAGAAAATCATGTTGTAAATGCAGCATAGCTTCACAAAACTGAAAGACTGTGGTGAGGTTTCTCTCTGGTACAGCAAGGCAAACCAGATGAGATGAGGCCCTAGGGTAAGTTCATATAAATTCTCACGTTTAGGGCAAAACTGAGTCCACCACAAAATGTGAGGGCTATGGTGGCCAATGGCAGTCAGTGGCTAAGCTGGCAGACACAGGAAACATCCTTAGACAAAAAGTACTATTCTGCTGTTTCCAAAGTGATGGGACTGCTGTTGACTGCTCCACAAGTCCTAACTGTCATGAGCTAGTGTGGAGATGAGATGACCCTGTGCTGAGGTAGAAAGGCAGGGTTTTCTAGTAAGGACTGTGAATAGCTGAAGGGTACCAAAACCTGATTCAAACTTATATCCTTTGGAAAATCTCAACTCTGGCAGCAAATCAGAAGTAGGATTCTACTGCAAGTTCGTGCCCAAATTAACTTTGTTGTATAGAAATGAAGTCATAAAATTTCTGTATAATGAACAAAATCTAACCCCAAAATATCTTTGCCACATCACTCTTACATTCAAGAAATTCTTGGAACTTTCTTGTCATAAAGGGAAAAGATATGAACAAGAACAACACCAGCAAACTCAAAATTGCTTTTCAGAAACCTTCAGTAACATTTTTAAGCCAGTCAGAAGTATTTGCAATTAAACATGTCATATTTGAAGCAACACGTGTAACCAGAGTTCTGTCTATGTATGCAGATGGCTATGATACTGTTGACCATTAATTACATGTCTACATCAACTCAATACTTTCCCAGAGTACACGCTCAAGTACAAGGTAGAACCAGCTTTTCTCTGACACAGCATCCAAAGCAGCAGTGTTTTCATGGCTATGTTACTAATGAGGACATGCAAAATAACCACACCATGGCATAGCTACCAATGCAAAGGTCAGCTTATCTTTCTAGCAAACCCTGATACTGTATGTGGTGATGAGAAGTCTAGAAATTATGTGAACAGGTTTCTATACTTAAAAAAGCTCAAAATTCCCTGTACTAGATGCCTGGGACCACCAGAAGTTCCATACTACTGCAGCCTACACTGTGATCAAGTAATATGAATAGCAGCTATCTTGGTCATCTAAGTTTAATGCATAGTATAGTTTCTCTAATGACTGAAGCCAAAAATGTGAAGACTTCATGTTAAGATTTTATCATTTAAATTATCATCCATCAAATTATAACCTTGGGTTACATCAATCTAAGTTCCATGGGAAAATATCAGTGGTATAGAAGAGGAAGGGACCGAGCAGTCAAAGAACAAGTTATGTTATAAGAAAATAAATCAAATTTCTCCAAGGAGTGAGCTTCTGCACACCTTCCCCAATAGCACAAGTTATACTGCTAGGGTGTTTAAACTTATCCCCATATAATAGAGGCAATTAGAGATAAAGCTTCCAGCCTGGATCTTCTAGTCCGTTTTCAGTTTAGCACTTGCTTCCTTCTTGCTTACGAGATCCTATCAAGGACACAATTTTCCACAGTTTCTGCAGTTTTTATAACAAAAGAATGCTATAAGGCCTCTCATTCCTAAGGCCCTAGGAGCAGGAAAATTACTTCCTAAATCCTTTTAACGCTTCAGGTAAGTTTTGTATCACTATAAGGTGCTTCTTCTAAAAGCAAATGCTTGGGAATAAATACCACATAGCACTGTATCAGTTTTTTCCCTTCTCTATCCCAGCTGAACCACATTGGTTTTGGCACAAGCAGACCATTTAATCAGAGATCCACATCAGCAAAGCAAAAAGATATTTGGATAGCATACCGAATATATTATGAGATTTTTTTTTTTGAAAACCAGAAGCTCAGTTTATTCACATCTGTCAATACTTACAACTTTTGCTGAGGAACTAGACATAAATTCACAACCATGCCATTGACATGCAAATTGTACTTCCAAAGAATTATAATCTTTTAAACAAACACGAGTGTGAAAAGTCACAAAAGTTACAAATTGTTATTTAGCCTGGGAACTTATGGCTGCCCTCTGTTTTCATCTAAATGTCTATTTAATTTGAAGACTTTAAAAACATTCCATCCTCTATGTTGGCTTCTGATGAAACACAAGCCCTTTGGAAACCCAATACTTGTTTAAATTGTCACTTGAAGTTCATCAACACACTTTGGCAATCTGCATAAAGGCCACCTAATTCATGAATGCCGCCTTTCTCAAAAGAAAATCTATAGCTGAATTACTCTATGCTGGCAGCTGTCCTGCCCACTTTGGGGCTTGGAAGAGAGAATTTATTTTAAAACCTAAAGCCAATAGTACAGATGGGGTTAGAGGCTCTCTTCCCATAGCTTTTTAAGGGCTTTCTGCATCCTGCATTATCCCCCAACTTTACACTCACGTATATTTATCCTGGGAGCCATAGAGAGTTGAGCACTTATTTACAGCAAGCCACTTATAGGTTCTTAGTGGATGATAAAATAAATTTCTTGCCTCGGAAAGGTTACTTTCAGTGGAATCCAGGGTACTATTTTAAGTGGATAGAGAAATCAGTCAGTTTTAACAGACAACACAAAGACATGGGAATACATTTGTTGTAGCAGATGGGCTAATTAATCCACAAGCAAGTTGTGAATGTTAAGTAAAGAATATATCTTTTCTCATGTAAACCATCCTCCTGCCCTGTTTGATTAAGCTTCTGTTTAATGAACACTCTCCCCCTGCTTTTGGACACACTGCAAAGTCTGGGCTACTTGTCAACATCTCCCCCAGAGTGACTGGTGGCCACTGCCTCAATTTTGGCTACTCCCTTTGGATTCCTGCTCTAAACCCAACCACATGCAAACCCTCATCATTATCAGAAAATAAACCAGCAAATGAATTTGTCTTTCATGCACACATCAACTGACATTGGCCAACTGCCACTTCTAATGCCAGCACCACTGGGGTTATTCCCACTCATGCAGAGGTGGACAGCAGAGAAGGAAAAAGGGACAGGACTAAATAACAAAACAGTGACTGTGAAAAAAAAAAATGTAGGTGAATGGTTGTTAGGTTATCCTTTGGGTTCTACCAAAAAGAAAAGAAAAATCAGTTCTTTGAGAAGACTGCTTCCAGGATTTAAGTGTTAAGTGCCTGTGACTGAGTGAAATAGACTTGTCTTCCAACACTTTTCTGCTCTTGATAATTCCTTCTAACATTGGCCAGAATTTTTCCTATAGTCTTTGATTGCTCCATAAGAAGACGAAAAAGGGGCAAAAAAGGAAAAAAGATGTGTAGTCATGTGAATGCTACCATCACAAATGGTGTCACATTAGCAGATCATGAGATAATATATCCTCAGCGAAAAAACAGCATACGCAAGTCGCAATCTAAGATCAGATCTGCTGAAGTAAAATCCTTGGAGACCATTCATTTAATCAGCAAAGACAAAGAAAAGAATAACCAGCAAGACCAGAGGGTTCTGCTAGAGCAGAGGTGTCCAGACATAAGGGTTTCCTAGCAAAATGACAAGAGATGCTGTCTGACATGATGACGGAGTTCACACAAGGCTCGCTGTCCTAGGAGATTCCAACACCCATGCAAAAGATGTCTCTGACCTGACAGGTGCTAAATCTGCTCCCATCACAGCAGTCTCTTCACCTCCAATACCTCGCTCTCAATGCATCCAGGCTACAACACCCTGGGTACATCCCTGGATAGCAAACTGGCAGAAAGGATCAAACACTCTTCCTTAGTTTGACCAGTCCTTCTTTAGGACAGGAATTTGAGCCCTCCCTAACTGCAAGACACAGAAAAAGAACAAAACCAAAACCACCTCCCTCCCATACTTGCAGCTTCTAGCACATACAGGCTCTACAAAACTTCCACTGCTGAGGGCCACCAGCTGTGATGCTGTCTAGGCAGGACAGCAGGGCACACGGCATGTGAGCTACCAGTGACATGTGTGCTGCATAGGACACTGCAACTCTTCTGTTAACGCAAATGTGATAGCTCATCTACAGAAAGGACTGTTGACATACTGACCTGTTAGGTTACAGTTCAGTACTAAGCTGCATTTCTTCAGCAAGTTAATCTGAAAGGTAACTAATTCAGCCATTACCCAATATCACTATCTCAGTCAGGGTTCACAGAAGTTCAGTAAAAGGACAACTTTTATTATGCTGGTTAATGACATTTCCTCTTCCTTAGCCAGAAGAATGAAGTGACACTTGTTCCTAATTGATCCTTTGTTGCCCTGACTGCAAAAGCTTGTCATCCCTCCTAAAAGTTAACACAAGCTGCTGAATGTGCAGGGTCTGGCTGCTTCACTCAGATATGAACCACAGGCTTGTAATGAGAATTACATCTCCATTACCTGCAGAGCTGAAGTTTATCCTGTTGCATAGTTTGTGTAGCTGGTTCAGCAGTACTGAACAGGCAATGCTCAGTACTTGCAGGCTTCTGTGCATCTTCCCACGTGCAACCAGCACCACTTCCATTTCCCAGTATTTAGCAGAAATCTATTGTGGCTGAAAAGCCTATGGTTAAGTTTTAATCTAAGCAAGACAAAAGAAATGTTATAAAAAGTAGGAAAACAGAAATATACCCATTTCTAGTCTGGAAAGCTTCCTTCCAGAGGGAGACAACCCAGTGACTTCTTGGCAATTTTAATTATCTAAACAGCAGCTGTGAGAAAAAATGAACTCTTCTTTCAAGTGACCTCAGGACGATGCTTCATTTTGTCTGAGTTGTCCACTACAATCAACGCATCTGTGGGCAGGTCTGACAGCTGCAACACCTCTCAGTGAAGGACATGATATATCCTCAAAAGGCCCCTGCAAAGAGCTGGACACTGCCTGAAAGTATTGTCTAACAAACTATCCTAGGGAATTCAACAGATTTTTAAACTGGATTGGAGAAGGTGCCCCTTGTAGATGTACAGGGACATATTTCAAAAACACCTGGCTTGGATGCTACACCCCAGGATGCTCACACCTCCAGGATAGCTATGCCTGATCCAACACGTTTAAAAGCACTGCTGAGTTAGCAGTTCCAATATATGGCCAAAACGCGACCTGAATTCCTGCACCTCACAACATGAGTCTTGACAGTCTGTGTAAGTGGAGAATACTCCTTCCACCTCTTCCTCACTATGTGTTAGACCAATTTATATCTCCTATAAATCCTTTCAAGTCCTTTGATGCTGATGTTGTTTTGCAACATCAGAACAACTCTGAAAGGTCAGTTCAGAAAGCACAGCTCAGAACGAACAGCAACAGCTCAGAAAAGATTCATTTGAGTTTTGAAAGTGAGAACATACTATTACCTGCACTTGTCATGGTTTGTGTTATCTGCAATTCTCTTAGTTTGTGAATGAAATGGAAGCATCAAATTAAATTTAAGAATCATTGCACTAGTTTCATAGTGAGTTGCCCAGAGACAGGTGCTAGTAGACATGTATTTGTGAGCAGTCCTTTCTGACTCCCTCAATCTGCCCAGCAGACCTCTTACTAGTTGCTATGGTCATCTTCCAGTTGATATTCCCAGTCTCATTCTCCTTGCCCTTGCTTTGCTACTTCTGATCTCCTTCTTCTTTAAGTGCAGGCCCTTTTTTGTTCCCTAGGGGTCTCCTTTCTCTCATGCCTGTCAATTCCGGTGTCCTCCATCCTTCCTTTCCTGAACCCTTCTCCATGAAGACCTCACGCTGCCCTCTCAATGAACCTGTCCCCTACCCACGGGATGTGAATGCTGGCCCTTGTCACCCTCCCATGGTGACAGCTGGACAGTCTAAACACTCATGAGGTCTGCCTTCACCAGCACCTCCTGGTACCAACACAAATGCTCAGCTAACCCAGATGGTCGTGTAACAAGGCTAGAGTGTGTTTACTATGTAAATTGTTTTAATATTGACAAACAGTTTTTCTAATGATATTAGAATTCTGCCTGAGGGCAATAAAGACCAAACTAGCTGTGGCATGCATAAAAAATGTTGAGTTACTTCTTGATATAATTAGACCAACAATTATTACATTAATCATTGCAAACTTTTTATATTTGTGGATAGGAGGTTATAAATGCTTCACAAGATCTACCACATCCAGCAACCCTTTGATGGTGGGGAAAAATATAATCAAGGGCCACTGTGTGTGCTCAGAACAAATCATTTTTATCTCTAAGCCCCTGCACTGAATGCTGTGTTCTCCTGTGAACTTCATGGTGTCTCTGCTCTGCCACAAGCTCACTCCGCAATTTGTCTTCCAGGGTATGCATTTTTCTCAGGGAAGAGGCACTTCAAAAGGCAGCTGCTATTACAAGTTTTAGGAAATCAAATTAATGACATTCTTTAATCATCTGCAGTTCCCAAAGAATAATGGAAGAGGCTGAATGGCATATTTCAGGACTCTGCAAATGGCATGGAGTTGCTTTTTTTCCGTTTCAGAGAATCACATTCTACATTTCACTAACAAAAAAAATATCTCTTTCACCTCTACCCCTCCACCCCCCCGCCTTCCATGAACTCAGCCACGGCTAGCATCACCGCATGAATGCTACACTTATCACTGTCATAACAGTTCATCCACCTTCAGACGCCTGAAACTCCTGGTCTCCTCTGAACTGAGGAGTTTAAAAAGATAGATGGCTGCCTTCTGGCTAATTGTGGGAGTTCTTTCATTACTATAAAAAGACTTTTTATATCTCAAGTGACTTTATAAGCAGTGAATAATGAGACTTAAAGTCTTTGGAAAGGAGTCCACTGATCAAATGCTAGGATAACTTATGGGCACAGTGACCTTTTCCGCAGTAAGACACTCCAAACTGCTGCTGTTGGCATATTATTAAAATTCCCCATTTAAGGCGTGCAGTTAAGCACGAGGCAGATTTTAGTTTTTACTTTTAACCTCAATTTAAGGTAGCACAGCAGAAGACAGAGCTCTCCCAGCGAGCCAGCTTCCTCGGTCACAGCAATCCTCGCACCACTTCTCTGCCAGCATCTCCACCAGCAAGCACCAGCACACTAGGCTGGCTCTTACAAACTGCAGAGAAGAGCAGCTGACAGCACACTGCTTCCAGCCTCTCTGGTAAATAGTTTTGCCTTGGCCAAGAGGATGCTCAGTGTGCCAGCATTCCACACAGCAAAACAGCAGCGATGGTACACCCAACATCAGAGCGCTGAGCCTGCTCCCAAGCCTGACCAAAACCTTGGCCAAGTCCCTGGTGCTGCCACACATGTAGCCTAACCCAATGTCCTGCTGGGGTGCTAAGGTTAGGGTGCTTCAAAAAAGCACCTGTGCTTGCTTTTCCTTAATGAACATACAACAGACTTGCTCTGCTTTAACATGCATTTCTTCCTGCATATCTGCTTCACTTTTTATCTTAAAGGAATAGAAAAGGCTCCTCCTCTTTTAAAATAAATCTTGGAGGTTCCCTTTCATTATTTTTCCATTCTTCTCTCATGCTGCCTCGACACTCATTTGACATTGTTGTTCTCCATTGATTTTCATGGCTTTACTCCAGAAGAAGCATATTGGCAACTTTTTTTTGGCATAGTAGTACTTGCAAAAATTCCTTCCAAGTTTTATAGGACTAAACATTTAAAAAAACACTTTTGACAAGCTCACATGTATTTAGATTCACTCAGCCGTGGGGACTGACACAGCAACAGATTACAATGAAGTTTAACTTCATCCTGCCTCTTTTAACTTCATCCTGCCTCTGGAACACGGCATATGGCAACTTCCTTCAGCTCTTTTTCAAAGAAGAAGAAAACGTGAATTCACTGATCTGATAAAATGAAGCAAGCAGTGCAGCCTTACCTGCCATTCAAAAAGTCCATCAGATGTTTTGGTACCAGGAAGTTCTCAGTAGCTTTTGGTAAATCTTAGCAATAATTTTTATTTGAACGTCAAGAGAGCAGGTAATATTACCAATAGTGTGCTTGCACACATTTAGTTACACTCAATGAACACAAAAGAAACTACATATAGATGCATAGAAAGTGATCTAATGAAACATATTTGTGTGTTTCTTCCCTTTTACTTCTCCCTCTCCTATTTCAATCCTCCTTTAAACATTATTGAATCATGCAGGATTACTTGAAGCGTTTTTTCTACCAAGTGATNTCAAAAAGTCCATCAGATGTTTTGGTACCAGGAAGTTCTCAGTAGCTTTTGGTAAATCTTAGCAATAATTTTTATTTGAACGTCAAGAGAGCAGGTAATATTACCAATAGTGTGCTTGCACACATTTAGTTACACTCAATGAACACAAAAGAAACTACATATAGATGCATAGAAAGTGATCTAATGAAACATATTTGTGTGTTTCTTCCCTTTTACTTCTCCCTCTCCTATTTCAATCCTCCTTTAAACATTATTGAATCATGCAGGATTACTTTGTTTTTTCTACCAAGTGATGGCTTACTGCAGTGACACAGATATTTGAAGATGTTTGTTTGTAAAGTTTAATTGCTGCATTCCTTCTTAGCAGTAAAAAAGCTAAGGGATAATGGTAAGTGAATATTAAGACCTGCTTAATTATACCTTATTTATACAGCACCATGGCTGTGTACATGTCTTCAGTAGTAAGAGCTGCAGCTCCTTTCTGGCTGAAAATAAATTACAGATGCTATTTCTGTTCTGTTGTTTCTATGTCTGTTCTACCTTCTTACATATCTCTCCTTACTCTCTCTGTATCTCTGCCTTCCCCCACCACTTCCTTCCTCTGTTTTATTCCATTTGCTTCTTTGGCTCCCCTCCCTTAGCTTTCTCTTTCTCCTTTGACTTACTTTATGTTCTCAGGCCTGGTCTCTGCAGCATTATCATCATCAGCCACTCCTGTGCAGCTTTAGCACCACCTGCAAAAGGAACCTTTCCCTGCACGAAGTCTACACATGAAGCTCCTCCATAGTGGCTTCAGAAGAGAATGAAATATCTGGCTCATCTCTGCAATGGATTCTCAAGAAATCAGCAAAAGGTGGTTACCAATGAAGACCACACAATGCTCATCAGTTTTCTTTTCCCAGGCAATTCTGGGTGTATGGCAAGACTGTCAGAGCTCCTGTTCCAGCTCTCCAAGGCACAGCAAGGGTATTAAGGACCAAATGGCTGAAAAATATGGCAGGGAGCTTACACACGGCTGGTAGCCAAGGCTGTGGAGTCAACTGGCCACTGAATATGCTGCATGAATCAGGCTTGCACCACTGCATTGCAATACTATAAGCACCACTGAAACCCAAGCAGATTTTGAAGAATCTCTGTATTAACTATTCAAAGGGGACAAAAATGGCCTTTGGATACCTGTGGGCAGTTCTTGCTTTCAACTGTGGGGCACCACCGAGCCGCAAAGTAAGCAGGGACATCTAGACACTGCTTCAGTAAAAATAATGATTATACATCTGTGCTGAGAATTTAGACAATGAATTATAAGGGCTCATGAATTAAAACAGACGTGCTTGAAAATAAAGTTTATGGTCTAGACAATGAAAATACTTGAGCCATGGAACACTGTGGGATGTTGAGACAAGGGCCATGTCATCTTCTTTTTGTGTCAGGAATAAAAAGTCCTTTTAAAAAATAGCTTTTCCTTTTTCTTTTTAATAGACATAACATTTCATAAAAGAAAAAGGTTGATATCAGTGGAAGAAGAAATAAGGCACTTGGTTTTTTACATTATATATCAAAAGGAATAGCTAGGTGCACATAAACTCCTGCTGGCAATACAGATTACATACACAGGGTTATCTTATGAAGGTATAAGTCTTATGAAGATATAAGTGCTTATAAAAGAATAGCTAAGTAACAGCTTGCTATCTAGGAATGCTTTTAATAAACTTTAAAAATCGCACAGTGTTAGAAAAAACAAAGTTCCAGAGCAAATGAAGTCATTTCACCAAAATCAACAGCACTGAAAGGTAACAGTTCTCAACTGAACTTCTTAATTAAAACTCACAGGCAGAATAAGGTGTCCTATTTGCCATATTGCCATGACTTCTGCCTTGTAGTGTTTATTTGCACCAACTTCTGCAACCTTCTTCAGTTGGAGGCAAGAAACTGTGACAAAACATAACATTTCTACACTGGGTACAACGATAAACTGGGAGAGGATGTGGCTGGAATGTGGCCCTGCAGAGAGGGATCTGGAGGTGCTGGCTTACAGCAGGTTCAGTGTGAATCACTGATGTGCCCTGGTCCAATCTGGTAGTTGGACTAGATGATTGTAGGCCCCTTTTGAGAAAAACATCTTTCCCCTTAAATTTAGAATCAAATAGGCTCCTGTTTCAAGATCCACATCTTCTAGGTCTTGAGAGTAGTTTTCAGGTTGGTGCTGGTAGATATATTCCTCAAGAAAGCCAGGTTCCTTTAAACTTTCATAGTAAGCTGGTTTTACAGAGCAGTCAAGTAAAATGTCATAGCGTAAAGTTATTACTGAAGAGAACTGCAGCTGAAAAGCAGACTTCCAATAAATTGAGAAATGTCTGAAGCCAATTCAAAATGGCAGGGCAAAATTTAAACAAACCTTGCCCACCTGAGGAGAGGCAGACACGCATAAATCATCCCTGGCAATCAATTCTACTATTTGAATTCATCCTGACACTTGTTGGGCTCGGTCACTGACATGGAACCGTGGCAGAAAGGCCAGGCCACTGGGGAAATTTGGCCAGCTTCCACATCTGAGAGTGAACCACCCGACTGCAGGTCTCCAACTCTCGTAGTACTGTTCTTTGTTCCAAGCATAAGCCATTTTGTCTGCTGTGCCTCAGGTCTGCCTCCAAGATCACAGGATAAAGAAAATTCTTGGATTACTAATTGCACAAAAGATGGGAAATACTGTGTGAGATTCCAGATAGGAATGGCACAGGTAGCTTTTCAGACAGCCAATTTAAAACTAAACCTGCCAAGTTAATATCCATGGTTCTGTTTCTCACTGTAACTACTTCTCAGTTAATTCTTGATATTCTGTTAGACAACAAGGAAAATGTTTCAGAAAAGGGACTGAGGTTTCAAATCCTGTGAAAATTCAATATTTACATACATAAGAGACAAATCTGCTCTTAATGGAGATTCTCTGAGAAGGAGGTTTTTGTGAGAAAGAATTCACATACTAGCCTCGAGTGCTTTCATTAATACCAAACACAAATGTCATCATGCTCCATTGCCAGTGCAGAAGTCTCACTAAAACACAGTTAAAGTAGCCAGTGCTATCAAACACATGTTCAGAAAATGCATTTTTCTCCACCTGCTCCTCCAAAACTCAGCCTTAGGAAAACCCAGAAATGGCAAGGTCAGGTACCCAGCGATGCAATTTTAGTCTCCAGCTTCCCCCTTATGCCTGTCACAGTTAGTGACAGTGCAGGCAGGCCATCACATCCAGTACATTGCACAGCTCTATTGAGTGAGAAAGGGATTACTTGGAGCAGCTTGTGATACTGTGAGACCTCAGAGAGGGCAATGCGGTGCCACCTGACAGCCTCATACATGATCAGCAGGTGAGCTGCACAAGTACCAAGAGGAATTCAGCATCTTCATTTTACCCTCTGTTGTTCTGCCAGGAGGAGGCACAGAGCCCCTCAGATGCTATTAGGCAGGAGATGCACATGGCCTATGGGGCAAGCAAAGACCCATCGTGCGCAACAGGCTGGAAAGAAACTCAAAAGGAACTTCTGGAGCTGCCATCGAAGCCTTGCAGTTAAGCAGCTGCATCTCCCCACTTTTTCTCCAGCCCCCAGACAGTCAGCCAGACTTGTTTAAAAGTAAGGAAATCAATGGAATACAAGACTTTCCCTTAAAAAAGGAGAACAGTGATGTTTGGGGGCAGTCACAGCTGCAGATTGACACAATAGCTGAATGAGTAAATCTTTTGCCTAGAAACTGGGAAAGCTGAGCTCCGCATAACTGAGTATGAAATCATGTCTTTTAATCTGCAAGGGGGTCTTTCCATCAGGTTACTGGACATTTTGGAATGCAGAAAATTATACATTGCTTTCTGAAGCTATAATTTGAAGTAATTAAACATCAACTAACCAGCTATTAAATAGGACTGGAGTTAGGGAGCTTCAGTGGGTAGACAAAGGCTACTCTTCTGAAACACCCCCTCCATCCCTGTCAAATAGGTACAACAGCTATGTTCAGACATAACAGGTCTAGTCTTGATCTCTGGCTCTCTTCTCATTCTTACATTCTGATTACTTGCATTTCCTAAACCATGGCTCATTACAGAATTTCTCTTTTCTTTTCTCCATCTTATTGCTTCAATATTTAGCCTTCTCTCCTCCCCTCCTTTCTCCCTCAGGGTTCCAGGTAAACTCTCCAGTCCTGCTGAAGCCAGTGGTATTTTACAAGACATTAGACAAGTCATTAGGAATTGTCAGGTGAAGTTTGCTGATATTTCTGCAAAGGTCACTAATAAAAGTATTAAACAAAATCACTGCAAAGATAAACCCTTCTGGAGCTCCAGCAGTAACCTCTCTAAAGTCTTTCGCTTTCCTCTTTAACACTACATGCAGATATTCCTCCAGAGTCAACTCCGTATCTTCCTTACAACAGCTTATCTAACTGCTTCTTTTCCACTTTAGTTACTTAGTATTTTCCCTTATGATACCACGACAGATATTTTTGTTTATCTGAAGATAAAGAAGGCCTACCACATACTCTTTGTTCAGATAAGGAATTTGCTAATCTCAAAGCCTGTCAGGTTAGCCTGGCTTTGTAACCAGCTACCCCTGCTTGGTCTGCAATTCATTACATCCCACTTACCCTTTGTCTCCCTGATGTGTAATCATCCTTTTGTTCAAATTGTACTTTAACATCTACCACACCGTGTATGCTGAACTTGAAGGCTTGCAAATCCCACAATGCTCCTAAGCATAGGTACACTATTTAACTTTATTCCAGCATTTCCTGCATGCAGTTTAACAAATCTCCCTATTCAACCTGGCTACTACTTCTCTCAACACTAGTGTCCTGTGTCTCACAGTATAACTACAGTTACAGTAGGGGGCTGTGCATCATCTTTATTAAAATGTTAGGGATATTCACTCTACAGGCAATTGCCTTCTCCCTCTATGTTGCCCATGTCCTCTTATCTCTTCATTCTTGAGGTGCTTTTCCCCTCCACTCAAAACACGTACCTGTGCAAATCATCTGAGAGGTTTTTAGATATTTCCACCGATGAAGATTGTATCTCCTCAAAAAGTAGAAGATCTTCTTAAAAAGGGGCAGGCTGTGATAAAATGACTGCTCTCTACAGGTTGTATCTCATGAAAGTACACAAGGCACAAACTGTACAGCAGAGCCAACCAAGTCTTCAGGTTGAAGAGGAAGACAGCAATCGTTCTTTACTATTAAACACCTTGCATTCGTAGTCAAACTTCTCCAATGCAGTCCTACATTAGGCTCAAGTGCGTATTACAAGGAATTACGTTTATGCATTTTCAATTTTGCCAACAAGTAGTAGTCATGTCCTACACAAGATGGGGCATAGAGTGGATGAAGCATATGCAACACAATCAGAACTGAGCTCTGATTTCTGAACACAGAAAAAAAAAATGTAATTTGACCTTTCAGTTTTAAGAAAACTTATCTATCTGGGTGAATAAACTTCAGAAGCCTCAAGTGATCTTCAATTTGGGTCACTAACCCTCAAACAATCTCCTATGAGGCACACCAACTAACAGGAAAATTCAAACTGCATTTCAGAATCCTTAAGAGTTTCCCATTTAAACACATGCAATCTTAAAAACAGAGAGACTTGTGGTTCACCGTAGCAAAATCAACAAGGACTACACTTTGGACAAAAGGTATCACAAGGTATTGGCGACAGTATAAGAATCAAACCTCCAGTGTTCACTTTCATCTCAGTTTCATCTATAATACGGCCAGTAACACGCTTCAGCAGCCCACCAGATTTTACAATCAATTCTGGCACAAGCTGAAGAAAACTCTGTATTCACCTTATATCATCTAAATTTCACACAAAGGCCATGGCTACCTATTCTTACCATTAATTTTCTGCATGTTCATCTGAAGACATGGATGCTGCTGTCAAAGGATGAAATTACCAGTACCATCAACCTAATAATTTTTGTAAGCTTTAGGGAAGATCAGCCCTTAGGTAAGTTAAGTGGTTATCCCCTAAACCAAATTACAGAGCAACTGGACAAACTGCTGACTGTGTTGACTTTCCGTCTGGGACACCAATCTCATCCCCTCACACTTAAATCCAAAACAGGCGTGTAGAGGAAAAGTGAAGCACTGGTACATCTGCCTCTTTGCAAATGCTGGAAGAAATAAAAACTGGGATTTTTCTCTACACAGAGAGTAGGTAGAGTTATTCAGGTGCATAGCTGCAAATACTTAACCAAGCAAAACTATGTGGGTCTTGCTCACATAATTTCTGCAGGAAAAAAACCTCTGTTTTAATTTGAAATATAAATTATAGGAGAAGATACTCAGACCACCAAATGTAGACAACTAATCGAACCAACTATTCTCTTTCTACATATAGTTAAAGACAAGAGATGGGAGGAGAGGGAGAGTCAGAGAGGCAGCCTAGCCATGGGTAGGCCAAATCACCTTCTGAAAATGGCCATCTCTCTCCAAAGACAATGGGGAGTGTAGAGAAATGAGTTGGTTATAAATTCCAGCACCTTGGATGGTGTGTGAATATCCTTTTAATCCATCAAACAATATGACCTCGGCTTTGGAGAATTTAGAGAAAAATATCAGGCATTAAAATAAAATGGGCAAAGACAAGAAGAGAACAGATTTTTTAAGTGCTGAAAAACTGCATTTTATTACAGCTTTTGGTAATCCGAGGAGAACATCTCTATTAATAGATAGCAGTATTCAAGGGTGCTGTAAACATATTTCCCAGGATGAGGTCTGATTTATAGTCTTGGATGGAAATTATTCTTTCCATGTCTTACAAAAACAGAAAAAAGCATTCGCTCAGCGTGGTTTCAAGTTATACAAGTACAACACTGTGAAGACTCCACTGCTTCTCGATGCCTTCTGTGTGGCTGTAAGTTAGCTCAAAGATGGTTTTCCTTTTTTTAGAGTAATATTTTACAGGCTGTTAATCCAGAAAGTGGATTATTGCCTTTGGGTATTTTTTGAAAAAATAAAATAGAAAATAACTGAGGTATTTCATTTAGTATAGCTGTTGCTGTGCACGGGCAATCAGTTAGTCTTCTCCCATAATATATTGGGCTTCTCAGCACTCGGACTTCCTAAAGCAGCTTCCCTAACATAGCTGGCTCTAAGCCCCTCAGAGTCAGTCTTGTCAATTATGTGTGAATTTAGAGGGATTTACACAAACGATCATAATGAGCTGGGTTTGAAAGAGGCTTTAAAGGTGTAAGGTATCTATCCTAAAGCCCAGAACAGCTATGATGGAGACACATATGTACTGTGCCAGCTCTTGCACTCAGACAGTGAGCGTTTTTTATTTTCAAAGTATGCTACAAAAAATGTAAGCAGAGCTGTGAATTGTGCAGCACGGGACTAAGAATGCCCAAGGTTTGCTTGGCTTTGTCGTCTTTGCCCAGTCACTTAACTTGACTCTATTTTGACTTTTTGCCCTGCCTGTTGTTACGCTGAAGGTAAAACAGTAGAATTCGGCTCTGACTTAAATAATAAACTATTGATTTTTTGAATATAAAATGTAAGATTATATTTTTTTTTTGCCATATATGCAGAGTATCATCTCCAAGCAAGATGCACGTCTGTTACACTATGCCTCAGAAACACTACAGCTGAGTTCATGTTTGCAAAACACTTCTGAATCTCAAAGGGCACACTCACAAAGCAAATTGTAATAAGGACAGATGCTGAAGTCTGATAAAAGCTGCAGCAACAGCACAAAGCAATAACAGGCAAAAGTAATGCCTGACATTTGACCCTCATTCATGTATTTCCAAATGACACCGATTTTTAAGACTGGTGTTGGATCACAGAACAGAGTTAGCAGACACAGGACAGGTTTTGTGCAGAGTATCTGCATTTCCAATCTATCTGACACCTGAAGGACTCTGTTTCAAGTCTGGACACCAGTTGGCATATGCAGATAGAAATGGCTTGCAGGTACAGCTCCTGGAAAATACGAGGGCTGAAAAGAAGAAGTCCTAGCTGGGAACACTCCACATGGCTCCATCCAGCTCTGCCACTGGCACGTTCCCTCCACAGCAGGCTGGAAGCAGAAATGGCTCTGCCCTCTGGTTTCAGATTCTCAGTAACACAGTGGATACAGGCAGAGTGAACCAGAAAACTGGGTTCTCTGCATACTTGCATGCTGTAGAACATGGATACAGCTGGGTCAGGAGACCACCACATTGGTTTGCTTTTAACTTGTGACACATAACATATGCCTGTTCTTGGAGTCTGTCCTTTGTTACGAGGCATGAGAAAGGCTTTTTAACCACCACTGACAGGGCATTTGACACATTCAGAAATTCCCTTCTGTGTCAAGAGAATGGACTGGAGAAGTCATCAGGGTAAACAGAAAAAGCTCGAATATGTGTTGTTGTATACACTAACTAGCCCTCTGGAATGCACACGTAGAACAAGGCTTGTGACATGTAAAATTAATCTTAATTAAAAAGAAAACTCCTATGAAAAATGTTAGAGGCATATTTGATGGGAGGCTAGATTATTGCCGCCTGAAGTAGAAAGATGTTTATAGACCAAGATGTGCAAAACTGGAACACTGTTTTTGCCAACTACAAATTAAGCTAATGTACCATTAAAAGCTGGCAGCTCATATACATTAAAATCATGAGATTAGGACACAGACTGCACTATGACAAACTATCTGTGCAGAGACATGATGGGGATGTTCCAGCATCCAGCTAGGAACTTGAACATCAACTTGCTATTTCTCTGTGGTATATTTAGGGTGAGCTTTCTGAACACTAGTATTACTCCAAAAAAAGGTGTGCTTTCTTTTTGCTAAGAGATTTTAACAGTGGGTAAGAAGTAGCAAAAAGGTATGAAGACTAATGAGACATGAGGCAGTATTTCTGGAGACAGTATATATCATTTTGTCATAATGTGCAGCTGTTTCTTATGTTAGATATAATATTACTTACTCTGCAGCAACTTCAGCAAAGCCATCCAGAGGAATTTTGCTGCCCTCAGAGAAGGAAATAATATAGAAAAGCATCTTATATTCCAGAATAGTGTAATTGTAAACTTAAGCTCCATCAGAGGACACTGGATATTATCTTTATACTGCTTGTCTCTAACTTCAGTTACAAAATCAAATTTCCTTCCATGCTGCCTCTGCCTCCTTCCCCTGTGGTCTCTCTCTGACCTTTCTGTTAACAAAAATTAAAACCACTACCACTAAAAACTCACTTCCAACTTCACCCCTCTTGCTCAAAAGCAATAGAATGTTACTGTGTGATCACACACCTTGTGCCAAGTGACCACACATCACTTGCGGCTCAGAGGGCCGATGATAGCATCACAGATGGAGTGTCTACCAGTCTAGAGGGCCCAAACCCATACGGGATTTTGCTTTAACCATGGGGCCATAAGCTAGTGTGCTCTGGGTAGCTCTGCTGCCACTAAGGAAATGGAAAAATGCAGAAATGGCTGGTAGGGGATGCAAGATGAGTCACCTCCTTGAGCAAAGTGCTCTTGGACATGTATGCTTTAATCCCTTCCTTGGTCTCTGCTGTGACCTGTAAGGCGGCCTTTCCAGTCTTTGGAATGACATGTGCTCCAGCCAGTAACAATGCACCCCTGACCCTACCCCAGTCTTTATTTCTTCAGTTTTTCACTAGAGTGACATTAAGGGTCTGCTGCCCCATGGATGCCCACACACATTAATGGAGCTGCCAAAAATCCCAGGCATTTGGGCTCCAAAAGACAAACACCCTGTCCCCTTTAAGGGAAGTTTCACTATCTGCAAACTAATTTCTGAGAGCTCTGCTGAACACAGTTCAGCAGGAATGAGAAATTTCAAAAGTAGTGAATGCATGCAGAAAACCAAAAGCTGTGGATTTTTGTAGGAGCTTTTTTCTTTCTTGGTCCCATCGGAAAACTCAACCCTAACTTTATTCATAAATCATGAAGAAAAACATAGCTCTAAGCCACCTCCTCGCCATACAACAGTCAGTTCATCAAAACAGGAGTGGGAAGTAAACTGCCAGACAGTACAGAGGAATTTAGGTGAGATTCCCAAACTTTGAGGACAGCCGAGATGGAGCCTACACCTCCAGAAACAAAGACGAGCTGCACACTGAAAAGCAAACACCTCCACCTCTGTAAGCAAGTCTCTGCTGCAGTTTAAAAACAAAACAAAACCCCCGAAGTATGCTGTCTTCCACATTTCCTTCATCAAAACAATTATCATCTGTGGCTTTTTGAAACTGTGTCGTGGTTTAAACCCAGCCACGCAGCTCGTTCACTCACTCAACCCCCCTTTCTTGCCCTCCCCTGCTTCCAGAGGGATGGGGAAGAGAATCAAAAGAAGAAGAATCAAAAACAATTATGCTAAGGACCAGTAAAAGCTCTCCACTGTTCCATATCTGCACAAATTACCCCGTATTTCAGATGATTTTTATGTACATTTAATCACTACAGATTAATTAGATGGCATACAGAAAACAGCAGAACACTGAAGAGCTAACTTCAGTTTAAGTGCACATGAAGCTAACTTGTGGCTTTTTAGAACAATTTTAATTAAAAGTGCTAGAAAAACCATCTAGCTGAAAATATTGCGAGCTTTGGGGTGGGCTTAGCATAGCTAATTAATTGTATATTTAATCAAAGCAGCCTTTGGCTGTAATTAATAATCTATTTTCCTCTGGTAATAAATATAGTAATTCTGTGAAACAGAATATATCATTTGCAGAATTATATGTACAGAAGATACATGCTGAAAAGAGATCATTCCAACCCCAAATTTCAGAGATCAGATTGTTTTTCTTTTAAATATGCAAGACTATTTAAAAATAAGCTTTAAATGTCATGTTGTAACAATGATTTCTGAAAAAGATGCCCCAAACTGCCTTGGATTCCTGCAAAAGAGGAAAAATAATCTAAAGTGACAATAGGTTTGAATGAGTCAATAGGTTTGAATGAGTCTGACTTTTCCAGTGAACCACAGAGCGAATGGAAGAAACATCCCACCAGCTCAGACCAACCACCTCAATTCAGGTAGCTTGCTTCCAGCAATGGCAATAGAAAATGCTATTAAGAGTGAGCTAGTGAGGCCAACTACTTTTGGCATTCCATCACCATGGACCTTCCCAGGAGCTCACATAATTTTACAGATCATCTTTCCAAAACATCAGCTGCACACAGAACCTGGAAAAACTAAAGCCTTTTCATTTTGTTTCTAAATAGTGGAGTATAATAGCTCGCAGATTTCCAACTTTAGCCATCATGTCCAAATGCTGGATTTGATCCATGCAACCACATAAAAACACTTCCATTAATGCAGCATAAATCTTCCAGCTTCAGGGGCCACAAACACACTCATCCATCTACTCATACAGTGAAAGCCAAGAGCTGCTACAGCATCTTTTCTACTAGAGACTTCCATTCATTTATATGACACAAATTCCCACTTGTGCTGCTGTAACATGTTTTTCATGTGGTCCCCCACTGAATTATCTCCACTCCTTTACCGGGTAGATGCAAATATAAATAAAATAGCTACATTAATCTAACACAATGCATCTTCTGCTCCCAAAGTATCTAATGTGGTAATATAAATAACAGCTTTGACTCCTTGCTATCCTAGTTAGATGAGAATGCAAAGCATTTTATCTGCATTGAAATATTTCATCCATTTCTAACTGCAAAAGTACTTTCTTAGCTTTTTTTTCTTCAGTTAACACAGGATATTGATTGACTTGAAAATTATGTCTGATGCACCCTCCCGATACAATTAAATTGGCAAACAGATTAGATATTGATCTGCTAGCAAACTTATATTGATGAATACCAGCTTATCAGGAATTAGTGTTGAAATGGAAATGGATGCTTCATTTATAATATATATTACATGTATACACACACACTGGACCTCTGATTAGACTACGGTAAATTTATAGATCCTTGCTTTTCTTTGAACACATAAGTACAGGTGATCTACATAAGTTCTGTAAAATTACAGGCTAGACTAGCTGTAAGCACTTTTCTGTAGGAAAACCTAACACAACAGGGGTTTTTTGCAGTCTTCTCTTCTACTTTCTATGCATCTATTACAAGTATATTCCCTCCTTTTTGTATCTCGGAATCAAAACCTGCTCTTCCTGATACAGATGCAAATACTATCTTCTTCAGCACACTGCATAGATTTAAAGTTGTAAGTTGGCAGTGGACAGACTTCTGGAAGCCTTTCCCAAGGACCTCATTTTTATAGCCTGCTCTTTGAACAGGGCATGAAAAAATTCAGCACTTTAGTCAAAGAGCTGAAAGATGGTTCTGCAGTCATCTTTATGTCTCAGCTGTACCTTGTCTCGTAAAGGTATAGCATTTACATGATTTTTGCTTTTCAGGAAAAGCAGAAAATGCATTTAACTATACAATTGTCTTGTTGCCTTCCAAGAGTCACACCTAGGCCCTTCTCCATAGAAAACAGGTCCTAACCATACTCAGCTAGTCCATAGTCTTTGCTCTTGCCTGTGCAAAAATGTCACTGGAACATGATTCTGCAAACTATTCTAATTACAAAGGGGCTTACTCTGCATATTTACTCCATAACTAGCATTCCCTAATAGCAAAGCATTCTCAATGTTCAGCCACATGCTACTTCATTCTGTTGGATGTCACTGTTGTTAGTTGCACTTCATTCAGCACACCTTCTACTGCCAAACATATAGAATCACAGAATAGTTAGGGTTGGAAAGGACCTTAAGATCATCCAGTTCCAACCCCCCTGACATGGGTAGGGACACCTCTCACTAAACCATATCTCCAAAGGCCCTGAACAACCTGGCCTTGAACACCTCCAGGGATGGAGCACTCACAACTTCCCTGGGCAACCCATTCCAGTACCTCACCAATCTTAAAGTAAAGAACTTCCTCCTTATATGCGATCTAAACTTCCCCTGTTTAAGTTTTAACCCATTGCCCCTTGTCCTGTCACTGCAGTCCCTAATGAAGAGTCCCTCTCCAGCATCCTTATAGGTCCCCTTCAGATAATAGAAGGCTGCTATGAGGTCTCCAAGCAGCTTTCTCTTCACCAGGCTGAACAGCTCCAACTTTTTCAGCCTGTCTTCATACAGGAGGTGCTCCAGTCCCCTGATTATCCTCGTGGCCCTCCTCTGGACTTGTTCCAACAGTTCCATGTCCTTTTTGTATTGAGGACATCAGAACTGCACACAATGCTCCAGGTGAGGTCTCACAAGAGCAGAGTAGAGGGCAGGATCACCTCCTTTGACCTGCTGGTCACACTTCTTTTGATGCAGCCCAGGATACAGTTGCTTTCTGGGCTGCAAGTGCACACTGCAGTCGGCTCATGTTCAGTTTCTCATCAACCACCACCCCCAAGGCCTTCTCTACAGGGCTCCGAATCTCTTCTCTGCCCAACCTGTAGCTGTGCCTGGGATTGCTCCAACCCAGGTGTAGGACCTTGCACTTGTCTTGGTTAAACTTCATGAGGTTGGCATCAGCCCAGCTCACAAACGTGTCAAGGTCCCTCTGGATGGCATTCCTTCCCTCCAGTGCATCCACCGAACCACACAGCTTGGTGTCATCGGCAAACTTGCTGAGGGCACACTCAATCCCACTGTCCATGGCAGTGACAAAGATGTTGAACAAGACAAGATGGATTTCATCAGGTCCCGTGGACTTGTATACGTTCAGGTTCTTAAGATGCACTCAAACCAGATCCTCTCCTACAGTGGGCCCAAGGTCTTCATTCTCACAGTCCCTGCACTGGCCTTCCAAGACTTGGGTGGTGCAGTCAGAGCCTCTGCCATTGAAGACTGAGGCAAAGAATTCATTCAGAACCTCAGCCTTCTCCAAATCCAGGGTAGCCAGTTCTCCTGATAGCTTCTGGAAAAGGCCCATGTTGTCCCTGGTCTGTCTTTCATTTGCAATGGAACTGTAGAATCCCTTCCTGTTATCTTTCACATCCCTAGCCAAGTTTAATTCTAACTTGGCTTCAGCCTTCCTAACCTGGTCCCTAGCTTTCCGGACAAAATCCCTGTATTCTTCTCAGGCCGCCTGTCCTTGCTTCCACCTTTTAGAAGCCTCTTTCTTTATTCGAATTTTCCTCAGCAGCTCCTTATCCATCCAAGGAGGTCTCTTGGCCCTCCTGCTGCACTTCCTTCTATTTGAGATAGAACACTCCTGAGCTTGTAGCAGGTGATCCTTGAATATCATCAAACAGACTTGGGCCTCCTGCCCTCTAAGGCTATATCCCATGGAACCTTACTAAGCTGGTTCCTGAAGAGGCCAAAGTCTGCTCTGTTGAAGTCCAGGGCAGTGAGTTTGCTGCACGCTCTTCTCACTGTCCTAGGATCTCGAACTCAACCATCTCATGATCGTTGTAACCAAGGCTGCCATGGAGTGTCATATTTCCAACCAGCCCTTCCCTGTTGGTGAGCACAAGGTCAATAGCATTGCTATTTTTTCAAGACATTCTCCAATTATATGATAGTGGATACCTTTGGAATAAAGACATAAATACATATGTCCGTTATGTGCACCAAGAAGAAAACACAAGTCAACAGTTTGTGTTTGGGCTTAATCTTGATGACAGGCTTCCCTAGTATTTTCTACCCAGCCCTGTTTTCAGAAGATGTCACCTTATGTGTGCGTCAGCCTCACTCAGACATTTTGTTCTATAAACAGTAAAGATCAGAAACTTCTCTGTAGTAAAGACAGATGCCAGAGGAGAATCCATCAAATTGCAACCATGGAATTTGAGGCATAAACCACTTCATTTTCACCTGTGTATCTTCCTCAGCAAGCCACTGCGTAGTATTTCAGGCAGCACTGATCAGAAGTTAAAGATGATATTTTAAAGTAGTCAAAATTAGCTGTATCGATCAACAACTATGTGTGTAAGAAGAGCAATAAAGATAGATGAGGCAGTATGTTCACCTACACGTGGCATTGATAACATTTCACATTCCACATTCCAAAATGGTAGAAATCTTCATATCCATAACACTTACTATATATGTCCTCGAGTTTTGTCTGTTATTCTTTTACACAATTGTTAGCCACTGCATATTTCATGGGGAAGGAGACTGGAAAGAGGTGTGTTTAATAAACGGAGCTATTAAAAATTTGGATTGCTGTTGTTTTCACAGGCACTATCACAGCACAAAATAATCCATCTATTCTGACCCAAGTAGATTCTCTACCTCAAACTCAGTGAAAATATAAGTGCATCAAAACACTAATAATGGCAATCTGATTGATGGCCAAAAAGGACCACAATGCTGCTTCATCTATCCTAGTGCTGATGCATACCTTCACACCTTCAGGATCTGTTTTAAGAAGGTACCCAAGCAACTGAATGTTAAAAAAACCCAACCAAACAAAAAAAAACAAAAAACCAAACAACAAAACCCAAACCAAACCAAACCAAAAAAAAAAACCCAGGAGGCTTTGAAAACATCACAATATGCAATGTGTTTCATTTCTACTGTAAAAGATGGAGTTGGACTCTATTTCATCTCCATTGTTTTCAATAAATGATCTAATAATAGAGAACTTCTCTGTTTCAATGACATACAACAGAGTTAGTCACGGCATTATTGCTACTATTATCTAAAGACATCAGAGTAAAGTACATAGAACATGATAATATATCTCACACAAGAAAAGGTCATGCAGCAGTTCCACAATTTGCTGATCCTAAATATATGTACAGTTGTATCACCCTGCATTATAATCACATTTCTGATGTATTGCCAGAGTGCATGATAGCAAGTTTATGGTGCAATGCCAATGACATGACACTGAGGGAGAATAGACAACTGTTGAACCAGCATAAAGTTAGAACAGTGCAGACAGATGGTATCTGATTTGGTATTAAGCATAAGCCTGCTGGTAGGAAATTAGCCAACCAACATTTTTTCAATAAAACTGGAAGATGAATTTTAACCCAACCAATGGGAAGTACAATACAGTCACAGAACTTGCTGTCTTGTATTTATGCACTGTAGAGCTGCGTTTACTGCATCACTGAATGACAGCCCAAGAGAGCCTGCAAATATACATGGAATTTAGACAGGCAAGCCTTTCTTCTCATTGAAACCAGACACAGCAACTTTAAATGAAATGAGGGCTGTAGCAGTTGCTCTGAATTGAACTGAGCTGTATTAATTATACAAAGGCTAACAAAAGGGTAGTTAGCACATATAGAGCAAGAGGTGGTGTAAGCAAAGAGTAAAAACCCAGAAAGAAAGAAGAACAAGGACTCAGCAGCTTGTAACAGTGAAGATAACCTTATTCAGGAGTAGATTATAAGAAAGTAATATAATATGCCCAAATGCCTCTAATGCATGATTTTGGATATGAGTAACATTTCTCCCTGAAAGGCAGAACTTCCTGTTTTGCAGGTCCAGTTATACAACAGAATTTATTTCATCTGTAGAATAAGTTATCAAAGTAAATGTTTGTTATTGATCGGTGGAGATTGGTTCCATCATTAAAATGGATCAAAAATTAGATACTGTTTCTCTAAGACTCCGGAAGAGGAGTTTCTGTCAAAAAGAAATGGGAAAAAAAATAAAATCAAAATCAATCTGTTGCTATTACAGAACAATACCAATTAAGGCTGGATTTAACTAATTCTAAAATATTATTGACTACATTGGCACAAGGTAATGTCAAACCACATCACCAATTAAGAACAGGGAAAATAACTGCAAGACTTGAATGAAGTATACAAAGATAATTAATCCTCTAATTGGGATGCTAAAATTAGTTCAGGAATTGAAGGGTGAAATGCTTTCATCTGCACTTATCTATGCAAAAGAGTTTCCATCTTTTACTTTTTAAGAAATGATTAATTTCTTTCCATTCTTGCGTATCAATGCGTTCTTTTTCCACTGGTGTATGACTAGGACTGTCAGTCACATTCTGAGAATTCTGAGAAATTTCCTGTCTTACTTTAGGAATGCACCCACTCACATAATACTGGACAAGCAGATGTATAACAAAGGCCCTTTGGATCTTGTGGATTTAGCACTGAACTGAGCTTCCTGAAGTCACAAGGAATTTAAAGCTTTTTAAGATATGTTTGAAGGTCAAACCCTTTAGAGATTTTCTACTTGGGAAATGTTAGCTTTTTAGCACTGGCTTCTACGCAGAAGTCTTGCACATGGAAGCCTGTGTCCCACACCCAAACATCTTCTGACAAAGACAGAAGCTCACCATTAAGACTACTGGGCATAATGAATCTTTCGCTGCTCTTAAGAAAAACCAAACACCAAACCCCCAAACAAACAAACAAAATACAAGCCCCAAAAATCCCCAAACAATAAAGTAATGAATAATGTAGGCCTTGAAACTCCAGAATTAAATACGAGAAGAGCCAGTAATGTGAGTGAGTCGAGGCTAGAAGTACCATCATGTTGTTAAAGGAGGATGAAGGTGAAGAGAAAACAGAAAGAAAGAGATTAAAACAACCAGAGTATCTGTTGTGACTTCACAACAGTCATGCATTTCAACTTTTCAACTCAATTTCACCTGCCCCCTCCCAGGGCCATAGTGAGCCCATCTTTCAGTAAAGAAAAGGCAAGGAATTTGATGCATGGTTTTTTTTGGAATGAGTCACTGTGGAAAAGCGCACCAAACATTCTGAACTTCAAACCAGTCATGACAGGCCTTTGATTGTGTTAGAGGAAGATCTACTTCCAGTCCTTGCCACCACCCATCCTGATAAGCAATGGCCTGGCTTGTATACTGTACTGAATCCCATGGCTTAGTGCTGTAGGCTAGAAGGCTGGCTAGATGAACTGGACTAGATGGTAACATTTAGATGGAAAATGGCAGGACCACAAGGTAAAAGGGAGAAAAAGTATACATCACAGAAAAATTACCAGCTACTCATGAGGCAGAGGGATAGAGAGCAGGGAGAAATGACCTGCTAGCCTTGCTTCCAAACCAAATCTGGGAATAAACGTGCCTCAGCTCTTAGCTTTCACAAGTCAAGCACATCTATAGTTATTCTCTAAATAAGACAAGGCACCAGGATTAGATACAGAACACTAAAAAAGAAACCCTGTACAGAAAGGCAAAGCTTGCTCATTCTCGTTATGGATCACTTCTAAGCTCTTTTGCTGGTCACATCATTGTTAAAAGTTATTTTACTTTATTTTTTAAAGCAAAGTTGCACAACTTTTATTGGTGAGTAAAACAAGAACAGTAGGATCCAACTCCTATCTCTATAACTCTTTCATCTGCTTAGCTGACTGTATTAGCTACTTTCGCTGAATGGAGAGCAGGGGAAAGTTCAACAGCAGACTGACATAATAACGAGGACTCAAAATACAGATGAAAAGAGTGCACGTCTAAATGTCTGATGAACTGATATTAGCATATAAATGTAATGTATGTACAACAGCAGCCTTTGAATTAAACCACAAAGAACACTGTCTAGTTGATTAGTTGTTTATTTTTTCTTTTGAGGGGACACATCAGAGCCACAGATTGATGCTTTAATAAGGAACCCGAAAACCTTTAGTGGAGATTAAAAGGGCTAGTGGTTAGATGTCATAATTCATGGCTCCTGATTGCACAGGACTTTGACAAGAACCATTAATTGTTACTGTGTAGCTACCTTCTGAAGTCACATACTCAATTTAGTTCTAGTTCTTACAAGATGTGGTAGGATCATTAAAGGAAGCTTGAGGCTAGGCACTGATAATGGCAGTATTTTAATATTCTCGGTACTTTCACAAAGGAGCAGCATGTCATACATCAGTTCTATGTATTGCCCCTGAACTCCTAAAAGAAAAAAAAAAA